>VZTE01001601.1:110742-271260 GCA_013397775.1 Eulacestoma nigropectus | reverse complement strand
GGGGCGTCCTTTGTCTGCGCCCGGCGGCGGCCGCGCGCCCAACGCGCCTGCGCAGCGCGGTGACGGCGCGGCCCACCCCCCGGCCCGGCCCGCTCGGGCCCCCGTTTAGTTTCGGTTTCACAGGATCACCGAGCTGGCTGCCCCGAGAGCACCGAGCCGACCTGGCACCGATCTCCACCTCGTCCACCAGGCCGTGGCACCGGGTGTCACGTCCAGTCTTTCCTAAAACACCTTCAGCGACGGCGACTCCGCCTCCCTAGGCAGCCCATTCCAGTGTCTAACCGCCCGCTGAAGAAATCCTTCCTGATGTCCAACCCGAACCTCCTCCGGCGCAGCTTGAGGCCACGTCCACTTGTTCTGTTGAGTGAGGAGACCGACCCCCACCTCGCTCTAACCTCCTTTCGGAGTCACTGGAGAAGCAAGATCAGCCTTCTGCTGACAGTGCCACAGGGGGACAGGCTCTGGCTGCAGCACTGATCAGCACAGGGAGCAAACGGAGCCTCATACAACTGATTTACTCGAGCTATTACCCTTCAATAAGATATTACCACCTTGTTTTTCACCTTTCAAACCTCCCTGCACTCTCTGCCTCAGCCTAATTAAAGTTTTGCCCAACTGTGATCCCGCAAAACAAACCATCTACTGTACATATAAAGAATTAATGTTCTAAAGCAGATGATTCAGTAGATGTGAAAGTGGTTGAAAATTGGTAAATGACACCCTTACAGCTACCAGAGGTGAAATGAAAAAGGCATAAAGCTGCTCAGTAAACACAGACAGAATGAACTGGGATTAAGAGTGTGTGGGTGTTGGGGATGTGACAACAGTGTACACCATGAGGAATAAATTTGACCTGTCCTAATTGGACAGGAAGATTTTTTTCCATTTTTGAAATTGGAGACGGCAAAAGAAATTCCTCCTAATATTCCTATTTTCTATGTACTGTCCCTCACACATTCCCCACAAGAGGTGCATGTGGTCCTATTTTATACATCACATATAAATAAATGTGATGGGTCCTTCAAATGTCTGAATTTGTGAATCATTTTTTGTTCAGCTATGTGTGAATTTCTTAGGCTTATGCTACTAGATTCTGCACCATCCAAAGCAGAACACAAAGCTGATCATTTTTACTTTAGGATTAGAATTTATAAATACTTCCCCTTCTTGTGAAAACATCTTTTTAATGAGTTGACAGGCCTCTACTACAGACTTAGTACCTGATGTCCTATATGATGTCCATTAACAGGCAAATGAGAGTAAGTTCACAGAAGCATGGAATTGTTAGGGTTGGAAGGGACCTCTGGAGATCATCCCATCCAACTCCCCTGTCAAGGCAGGGTCACCTCAGGCAAGTGACACGAAACGTGTGTGGAAGATGTACTAACTATAGCTGGGAAATTTAAAAGTTAGAAATAGTAATATAAATTATGTAGCTATGTATTTCAGTCATAAGTACCAAAAAGCAAGAAGAAATTCTTTACTACTATGAAAGTAAAATAAATGAAAATAAGTTAAAAAGGAGAAAAGCAAAGTATAATTACCAACCCCTTAGTAGCAGTGAAAAAAATTCCACTGGATTGCCCCATAGTGATTTATTTTTTTCATTACTATTGGGTGGTCAGTTTGGTTTCTAACTGCACAGAATAGATAACTTGATGAGATCTCTGAAAAAAGATATCACAAGAGTAGTTAAGGATTGCATCTTTGGACTTTCTTTTCAAGATGAGTTAGCATTCTTTAATGGAAGCACACCGCTGGTGAAACAGCCACCCAAGGGACATAAAAGTATTTTTAAAGCTAAATAAACTTGGTATGAATGAAAGGCTCTGCAGGATGATATACTTGCATTTATCTCTAACACTAGTAGGAGTCCACTGTTTGAGCATTAAAGTAAAGTAATATACCAAGGAATACTAGGTCCTTCTTACAAGTACATTTCCCTAAATGCTGTGCTCTATAAAGAAATTTATTCCATTCTTCTATTTAATATTTATACTTTTAAGCAAAAACTAAAGCAATTAGAAACATGAAAAAAGGGTGCCCTGACTCATGCTCTGAGGTTTAAAAGCTCGCACTTCCAAAGCAATGATTACTTTAAAATAAATCTCAATTCTAATCACTTTGCTACAGCAAGTAAAATGGGAAATGTATTCTATATCTATGCTATATTAGATTTCTCTGTAAGACACGAAGCACTGCTTTTGGTGCTACAAAATTAGACAAGTTCTTAGTACTACCAATAATGCTCTCAACAATGACACATCCTTCTTAATGTAGTGAGTCCACACATGAAAAATCTTAGACTTTGTTTTCCTGCTGATGTCACTGAACATGAATTCAAGATTCTCATGTGCCAAGTCAACAAAATCAAGTAATTGGGGTGGAAGCCTGGGAATTGTTTTCATTAAGATTGCAACATTCCTTTAGCATGTGTGGTGTAGAACTTTTCTCATGCTGTTGCCCAGAAAATGACGATTGGGCTTGTGGAGAAACTACTGTAAAATATATGCAGATTGCCAGTTAAATATTAACCTTTACATTTCTTCTAAAAGGCAAAAACTGGTTACACACAATCAGGCAAAGAACAGTAAATTATTTTGCTGAAATATGCCTATTGACTAATCAAAGATATGTCAAACTATTTTAAATGTATGCTTTTCATAAAGTTTCTAGAATGAATACAAAAAAGTCCAACAATTAATAAATTTGTAGACAAATAAATCAATTAAATCCTGCATTTTTTTCTTTAATGATATTCATACCAAAAAACACAGGTGGTATCCCTCAGTCAGGGCAGAATAAATAAGAACCTGATTTTCAAAGTAATTCACAGTGGAAACTGTTACCAAAACTGACACAAGAATGTAGGCATATGTGAGTACAAGCAAGGAGTGATAGCGGATTGCAATTGTACCCTAGTACTGTAACAGGCTACTTTTAGGAAGCATTACTTACAATTTAAAGAAAGTATATCCCTATACACAAACACTTTGAAAAAAAATCAAAAAAAATAATGCCAATCAGTGGGCATCCAGAGGGTAGTGTGGCCAAAAGCTCAGAGTCCCAATGGACATTAGTGACAAGTGGTGTCCCACTGGCATCTGTATTGGGACCAGCGTTACTCAGTATCTTCATTAGTGACACAGGTGAAGGGATCGAGTGCATCCTCATCAAATTTGCAGATGACACCAAGCTGAATGATGTGGTTGACACTCCTGAAGGACAGGATGCCATCCACAGGGGCCTGCACAAGGGGAAAGTTAACTGTTTTTCCAAACAAGTGGTTATTTTAATCAAGGAATCAACTAGAATCTCCTATAAAATCCAAGTCAAACAGCTTCACGTATTCTTACAGAAAAATCAAAACCCTTACCAAATAAAACTGACAGCTGAGGGAAAAACACGTCTTTTAAATAAACCCAAAACCACATTCTTTCTGCTTTTTAGACTAGATCTACTTTACTAAAATTTACAGTTGGAAGATCTTTCTCAATTGGCGCAGAATCAACCCCAATGAGCAAGATTGTTTTCTTCCCCCATCTCTAAATACGCAAAAAAATAACATTTGGCCCAGTTCCTCTGGGAGGAACTGGTGGTGTGCCAGTGGAGGCAGGTGGTGTGCCAAACAACCACTCTTCTGAAATTTATACCAAGTAACCTGCCACACCCCTTCCTACTCCCCTACCCCCAAACCAGTGAAGCACCTAACAAATGGATTCTCCAAAAAGATTTAAATCTGTTTTAATTGCCTTGATATGAAATAAAACTAGGGGAAGACAATCAGTGTAACACAAGAAATGATCTTCCATGTGATGTCACACAAAAGGAAGAATGTTTAGGTTGGTGCACTAGGATGGCTCTGAAATGAAATTTCCCCCATCCACTCCAACCCAAGAATCTTCCAGTGCAAAGTGTACAAGGCCAAAAACCAAAGCAGTGAATACTGTTGAATACAGCTAACCAAATAATCAAGTGGAAACTTAAAATAATGTTGGCCATGTTCTGGATAGCATGTTTGATCAGTATCTGTAGGTCAAACCAGTAACCAAATCTAGGGTGGTACCTAAAAATAAAATTAAACTAAAAAAACAAACCACACAAAAAAACCCCTACTCCTCAAAAAAAAAAAAACCAAAAAAAACCCAAAACCAACCAAAACCAAAAAACCAACAAGAAAACAAATACACACACACATACAAAAAACAAAACAAAAAAACCACCCCAACAACAACAACAAAACATGAACAAACAAACAAAAAAAATCCCCACAAAAGGAAAGAGTGAGAGAGGAAAAAAATATCTAACAAGACAGTAGATCAGTAAAATAAACTTTTTCTGTAAACAAGTCTAGCTCTAGGGTAAGCTGGAACAACTATGAAATTAACTTACTCCAGAATTTCAAAACACAACAATTAGTGCACTTATTAAGGCACTGCCATGCGGGTTGCATTTCACTTCCCAAGAAAAATATTATAGAATTTGACCAATACATGCCCCTTTCCAGGCATGTCAGGCCAAAAAGTTGGTTTACTATGAAGCGTCATACGTGCATACAATGTAAGACACATTACATGTTGAAAGAAAGTTAATCAATTTGCATTATTTATGGACAATAAAGCTTAAGGTGAAACCATCAACAGCCAGTCAGTCTCACAAACAGTTCAATGTCAAAACTATTCCCATCTGTATGCCACAATTGCAGTAGTGATCCAAGTATCATTGAACATTTAATATACAGTACTCTCTTGACCCCACGCAAGCTAATCTGCAAATATGCCAAAAAAAGGTTAGTGAAATGCATGCACACAATTAGACAGGTTGCTATTTTAAAGTTGCACCACACAGAAAGTTCCAATCTGTAAAAGCTTCAATTCCCAATTCCAAACCAGGAAAATACAGCTACTGTGAAAAAAAAAAAAAGCTTTGAACACTTAGTTAGGCTCTAATCTCTGAAGTCAGAAGAAACAAGACATACTACCTTATCTAGAAATTGCAAAACCATTGCTGTTATTTATTAACTGAGGGTGTCAATATGGCAAATCACAAATTTTCAAAACAGCAAAGGAATACAAGCAAAAAATTAAAAAACAATACTGAAGACAAATTTCTCATTAACTGTCTAAAAGTTAATGAGAGTCTATTAAAAGTTAATGAGAGTAATAATATTTTGTCTGGAGAAAAATATATATCTTATTATGCTAGAGACAGTTCAAAAAGTAACTAAAAACTGACTGCTATATCTGCAAAATAATACAACTTTGTGTAGTAAAAGCAATATATAAAAACCCTGCAAAGGATTATGCATCTTGTGAATGAAACATTCATGTACATCTCACCTTGTCACTATCATCCGTACAAATGTGATCTTGATGGATTGAGTGGCATTGAAACGATGTACCAATACTACCTGGAAAAGAAGGGGGGAAGGGAGAAAAAAAATAACTAAAATGATAACCCGATTTTTGCGAACACTAAAAATAAAGATAAATTTAGCAAACTTTCTTTTCTCCGAGATTTAGTTACCAAACAGCTAGGTCTGACGACAGAATAAGCATTAGAGAGACATTTTACAAGTGTGCCAATGTCTTCACATGTATTTTTTTAAGACATTTAAGCAGAATAAAATTACAGCTTGTTCATCAATCCAAAACAAACACATGCAGTAAAGTACATATGCACATATAGAAATAAGGAGAAGCTACGCAATTCAAATTTATATATTGTACTACAGAACATTTTCAGCAGCCTGGGTAATCACAAACAGCAGTCTCATTCCAGCAATACATTAAGAATAAAAGATGAAAATTCCAAGGTCAAAGTTTTAATTATGTCCAGTTTTCTTGTAATGGAATTTCTACCTGCTTCATGTCTCTATACAAGTTTCTTTATGCCTAGGGATAAAAGGAACAGTACACCCCTACAAAGGCTTACCCCAGTCCTGAGACTTCTGTCCAAGGAATATATGAAAATAGTTTACAAAGCTTCTTTCTGACTTAACACTTCAGAAAAAATATTATTTTGCCATAGGAGTCATTGTACTGGCTTGAACAGCAGTAGAGCATGATCATACTAGTTATTTTTTGTAGGAAGGGAAGGCAAAGAAGAAATCACTATACAGTTGAAGTTTCAAGGTGAAAAAGGAAAAAGAGAACCAGTTTTAAACTGTTCAAAATATGCAGTGCTCCCCTCCCTCTTGATTTAGACTTATGCAAACCACAAGTGTTTCACTACAAACATTCCACAGGTTTTCTTGAAATTGGAATCACTTCAAGCTCAAAAGCAAGCTATAAAACCCAGGAGAACACAGTGTTAAAGAAGAGGTTTGGTATCTTTCCGCCCATTACCCCAGAGGCAGAGTTGAAGTAAAATACAACCTCTTGAATTAGTCTAAGACAAGAAAATAAGCAACAAATAATGAAAATAGTTAAGTTCTGCCAAATTATAACTAATACATATAAACTTGTTTCAGGCATCTACACATGTGGATGATGAAAGGAATTTCCAGAGGTGGTGCAGAGCCTACATCTAACCCTAACATCACCTAAGACTTATTCCCTAACAAATTAAAACTCATAAATGTGGACCTTGCATTACAGGCTACATTATATGCTTTACAGATAGGCTTTTCAATAACAGTGATCGCAAACACAATCACAATGATAAGCTGACTTTGTTCTAGCTATAACCAATAACAACAGTAGCAACACAGCTCCAATAGCAGGGCTTCCAGTTAGTACATGCAATCTATGACATGTGGGCAGCTCATCGCTTTTCATGATGCCATAGCTTCAATTCTAACAATACCCACATTACCAAGAAAAAAATCTAGCTTGGGTTTTATCTCCATGTTTCAGTCATACTCAACTGTTCCGCAGATAACCAAATGCAGTTAGCAGAGAATATGGCAATGTATTTCTTTCAATTATTTTTTTTTTTCCTTAACAGGATCATTCTTGGCCTTTATGACATATTCGTTTCATTTTCAGTTAACTAATACCCTACACTACAATAGCAAGATATAAGACACAATCCTTAACTGCAAGAAGTGAAGGCTTTACAGACATCCTGGCTTTGCACTGGTGAGCTGGCTGACCTCACCAACAGCCTCACCAAAAGCTGCCTTCCGAAAAGTGTTTACTTCAAAGACAGCACTGACAATGCAGTCTCTTGAATGGGGCAGGCAGAGATAACAGACCTGAAGACACTGACACAGAGGACTACCAGCTAAAGGCTCTGCTTCACAACAGTGCAATCTATAATGTTGAGTTACACAGTCAGGAAATCCTGTAGGACTTTTCTGATCTTTAAAATATTTTTAATATATATACACATAATATATAAAAGCAGTTTTTAATAACTGAGTTATTATGTTTTTAAAGCATTTTCTTTCTGACATTGCACTGAGACAAACCTGAAGACAGGTTAATCACCTTTTACCCACCTGCAAGGAAGATCAGAGTCAGAATCTCAAAATATGACCTCAGCAGCTCTCTAGTCTGTGTCAAAGACTCTTCAATTGTTGTTTAACCGTTAAAGATGCCAGACGACTGAAAGGAACAAAAACCAATTTGCACTGCACTGACTGCAGGGAGTAGATACCAACTCAGTTAAAATACCTTCATATCCCCAAATTTACAGGGCATTTCAGACCAACTCAAGACTAACTGCGCTCCAGGGCTAGCAGATTCTAGGGCTACTACTGTTGCCTTTTCTTGGTTTTAAAATTAAAAGCCAGACACAGTTAAGGGAAAAAGGGGTTTTTACCTTGGTATTTATTGAAGGATCTTTAAAGGTGCACCACTTCATCCAGGTGGAAGGCACCGAAATGCACACACACGATAAATCACGTATACAATTTATAGACCTTGCAAATTAGCATATCTATCAAAGATTCCCCAATGAGAGACTTGAATTAATCCCTCATCCCAAGGAATCTCCCCCTGGATGGGTCTATCTTAGTTTACAGGATGTGTTCTAGAGAGGACCTTGGTTTCTAGGGCTTTCTGGCCTCTAACTGTGAGGCTTCCAGGATGTTTGGTCTCCTGGCTTAACAGACTATCAGAACTATGCTAAATTATCGGGCTTAAGGAATTACAAGTAGCATGCTAGAAGCACTAAGGATACATAAAAGCTGTATAAAAGGGTAGATAAAGGAAAAGGGAAAAATCATCAGGGCATCACTACAGTCAAAGTTTTAATTCTGACTGAAGAATTATCTCTGTGAAGCTGACTGAGAGTGGGGAAAATGCCATAAAGACTCCTATGTAAGGGACAGAATGTGGCACGAGGGCCACTGCCCACAGCACCTTCCCATACACACTTCCTTGCTACTGTGTTCAGGAGATGCAGCTGTGAGGTCTAATGCCCATCATTTTCTCAAGCAACATCCTATCCTCTCTCTCACAATCCAAAACAATCTCCATGCTGTGTAAGTAACAGGGCACTTTCAACAGTCAGCTTGTTTTCTCAGACTCACAGCTTCTAATACCTAGGTGACAAATAGTATCCTCGTCTTATTCTGAGACACCAGAAACAGACAGCAGGCATCCACGAAACATCAGATCAGCCATCCCTTCACCATTACCGGTATCAGGCAGGGTAAAGAGCAATGCCCTTCCATTGATGCACTATATATACATATATATATATAAAACCTCTTTTTAAAGTTCTTTTGCACACCCTTCCTCAAATAAAGTGAGATACCCAGCTTAATATTACGAGTTGCACTCCAGGAAAAACATCAGTTCTTTTGGAACAGGCAAGAAACAAAGAGTAATGCACTCCCCAGCTACCACAGGAAAGGGATTGTTTTTCTTCTAAACCAACACATTAAACTGAACAGCAAAAAGAATCTTCAGAATTTCATGGGCTCCAACTTGTGCAGTGTAATAAAAAGAGAATCAGTATCACGTTTGAATGGCCTGCTTCATGCTTGCCAATTTAAACCAACCAAACACACACAATGCTTGTCCAAGGGAAAAAGAGGTGTGAATTCAAACCTTTTAATTCAGTAATTTCAGAGCTACTGGAAGTATCTCATTGCTTAAATGAATGACATTGATCAATACATTTACTGACTGCCCTCTCCAGCACCAGTCTCACTAGGAAATCATTTGTGTATGACATCTGTACTATTAAACCTACTTTATCTAGAGTGAAGCTGTTGAGTCTTACTAACTTG
This sequence comes from Eulacestoma nigropectus, assembly GCA_013397775.1. Classification (NCBI taxonomy): domain Eukaryota; kingdom Metazoa; phylum Chordata; class Aves; order Passeriformes; genus Eulacestoma; species Eulacestoma nigropectus. The sequence continues at coordinate 262,076 of VZTE01001601.1, read as the reverse complement.
CATGAATCAGACATGGGCTAAGTGTTTGATTTGCAGACTAGAGTTTGCAAAGTAGGAAATGCATGGAAACAAAGTCTGAATTGGGTCAAGTTTAGACTCTTAATTAATTGCTCCCTTTAAAAAACCTGTGAGTTGAATGGACTATATATATATTCTGGTGTGATACAGCCATGGATGGCTAGTCTACTTGAAAATATACAAGGAAGGGAGGTTAACTTATCTGTGATCTAGGAGACTCAACTTCCAACAATATAATGCAAACCACTTCTGCAGATTATTATCATGTGCTAGTCAACAATGTTCCTCTACCTGTGACACATTATTTAGATTTTAGATGCTCCTTCTAATTCAAGAGCCTCTCCAACTGCAATGAAGAAGTCACTTAATGGGTAAACAGAATACTTTGCTGTTACAACAGGAAAGTTAGAGGTGAGTTCAGTAAAAGATACAGCTACAAAAGCTGGTCAAGTAAGAGCAAGACTGCAAATTAACGATATTAGAATGCTTTTTTAACTTTTTTCCCTCTGTTTGCAAATCTGACCATGAAGAAGAAACATGTTACGTTGTATGCTAGCTGCATACTAGGATTGCCATTCTTCCCTTCTTTCTTCCACTCCTTTTTTTATGAACTCCAACAAATTAAAATTCCACTGGTTTCCCATAGATTTGCACCCACTTTAACTTAGGTTGTTGGAAGAATTTATTACACTCTAGGAAGACCTAGTATTTTTCAGTTGTGTAGTATGGGGCACACCATTGATAACTTTAAGCAATTCCTGAGCTTAAATGGAGTATACCTATCTAAGACACGGTGATAAAACTCTGGAACACATTCTAGCCAGGAAGCAGCTTGAAGTCACTAGAGAAGAAAAAAAAGGTAAAATGCCTCCTGAACTTCTCTCCTTCCTTTCCTCCTGCTTCCTCTACTTGTCAAGAAATCCATGTTCTTGTCAAACTGCAACCAGCATAGGTTTGCTGGTGTTTTCTGAGTTCTAGTGTCCTTTTCCACACCCTGGCCTCAGTCAGCCTTACTGGTAAACCTTGCCAGCTCCTTTTCCCCACCACAATGCTCAGCCAAGGAATGCTGTCCTCAGTTCCACATACCCACTGAGAACTCATATATAGTAAGTGTCAGGAAGCATGGTACACTCCGCAACAAAAGCTCCCTCAGCTTTTCCTTTTTCTGCAGCTATCAGAGAAGCACACAGCATGCTTACTAACCAGCAGGAAATGGGATGAAAATGACACAACTGAGAGTTCAAAATGAAATCTAGGCCTATGTTAATTTCATATAAGTTAAGTGTATCTTCCAGTCAATCTTCTGACTGAATGACACCTCTCAAGACATTTTAGGAGAAAAGGAGAGGAACCTAAAGGGAAGACTTTGTATTTTAAAACCTTGAAGTCTTGACATATTTTAACAATACCGAAGCTTAAAAAGGAATAGACAAACTTACTTTAATATAGCAAAAAGCCTGAACATGAGGCAGGCCTCAGCTTCATAAACAGAGCTCATCTATAAATCAGTACTGAAGAAGGATCTTTTTACCTGAGGTTTCTGCTGTGTCTCTACAAGACTGCATAAATACTTCAAGGAACATCTAATTTAAATTTACAGGTACAAACTGGACAGCTTATTCCAGGAACTGTCCACAAAATGGCCCTCATAGTAGCTGTCTGAATATAACCCCATCTACACACTCTTTACCTTTGTGTTGAAAAGTTTATTTTATTTGAAAATAGACATCAGTAGCTTGAATTGTTAGGATGCAAGCTGAACTTTATCTGAACTATAAGGCTATGTTGTGTAAGTCAAAGGGGTATTATAGTGAAACCTGAAGCTAACAATCTGAACACTGGTAATAGGACAGACAAACCTAGCAACTTAAATATTACTTTAAAATAAATAGCTAGAGTAGACAGCCCATAGATTGTGGTTTATGAACTGTAACAACCATATTTCAACAGGGACTATAAAACCAACAAAACTCCCACCAAAATCAACCTAAGATGGTGTGATGATGACCACATGGCAACCACTTGGTAACAAACAATGAACCAATGAAGAGCAAGAAGACCCCAGACCCTAACATTGCCATTTGTCCAGACTGTCACATGAGAGATAGCCAATAAACCTACCTAATGGAGATGGGAACATAGTGTCAAATATTTCTTTAACACTGTGCTTGCAGACAAGCTTATAATAATGGCCCCCTCACCTCATACAAGGAAGTACTATGGCCTAGCTGTTGCCTTCTGCTTTCTGCACTAACTTTAGCAGCTACATGTTTTTTAGTGAAGAATGAGAATGACTACACTTCAGATGGACTGGTAACCCACAGAGTCAACCATATGGTTTCATCCTCTCCACAGCAGTCTGGGACAAGGAAAGAGGCCACTGCTTTGGCAGCCACCCAGCTTCACCTTGCAAGGTCCAAATTCTGAAAAGATTTGCATATTTTTAAGCTAAGCACATACCTGCAAAAAAATGTGAGTCACTTTCACACTGTAAAGTGCCTGAAGGATTGAACTCATCAGCAACATGCTTCCCCACATACCCTACAGTTTTGCAGCTCGAGTCAGGTATCAAGTACTACATCGGAAGATTATTTCCTCAACTAACAATGCAGCATTACCGAATAACCAAAGACTCAATAACCATGAAGTATTCTCAAATTTGTGTTTTCATATCTTTACAGTGCACATACAAAAGCAAGGAATGTTTTCCATAGGCTTATTGACAGCTATTTGCTTTGCTCTGGGGATCAGTTTTTCCTGCTCATTCAAAGAGCTGTTCAGCAAGAAATCATCCAGTTAAAAAATTTACAGCATCAATAAACCTTCAGGAAATCAGTTTAATGCAGAAATACTACTACACTCATAAACACAGTACCAGTATTTTACTGGTACTCTTAACACTCAAAATGTCAAGACATGAACTGTAACTGGAGAGACTACACAGCCAAGTGTCAACAAAATGTTAGCAGAGTGCTAAGTGTGGTTCCTAGTAGTAAGTCACAATCGGAGAAAAAGAACTACATAAACAAGTAAGGTAAAAACACTGCTTGTGTCAAATAAGCTACTTAGACCATTCCCTCTCTGTTACCTTTGTATTCTCCTATTCCTGATGAACTGAGTTCATAAAAACCACACTGTTTCCAGCTGTCTCATGCAAGTGTCAAACATGGAAGAGTGCCAATGAATCAGGACCAGGAGATCGTTTAAGAACTTTGCAACCAAAAAAACCGCATCAGATGACTGTTCAAGTCCCCAGGAAAATTCACTGCTCATTCAATAGGGTACAAGCTAATTTCAAAGAATCATAGAACCATTTGGATTTTAAATACCATCTAGTCTACCTATCATTAGATCAGGTTGCTCAAAACACTATTCAATCTCACCTTTAATACCTTCTGTGATGGAACATCTACAACTTCTCCGCAACATCCACATGAGGGCAACCAGCTCCAGTGTTTCTCCACCCTCATTGTTAAAACTTTCTTCCTTATATCCTCCTTATATTCCTAAATCTACCCTCTTTCCATTTAAAACCACGAAGACCCCAGAGCTGGATGCAGTACTATAGATGGGGGTCTCAAGAGCTGACTGCAGTAAAAGTAGCAGAATCACCTCTCTTGACCTGCTGGCCATGCTTCTCTTTAGACATCTGAGGACATGGCTGTGAGCTGTAAATACACACTGCTGGCTCATGTGAATGTTCATCCACAAGAACACCCGAAGTCTTTCTTTGCAGGGCTGCATTCAGTCAATTCATCCACCAGTCTTTATGGAAATGGGGGATTGCACTGACCCAGGGGCAGGACCTTGCCTTGTAAAACCCCATGACATTCATGTGGGTCCACTCAATGCCATCTAGTGACGGATGGCATCCCCTTCATCAAGCCTATCAACTGCACCACTCAGCATGGTGTCATCCACAAACTTGCCGAGGTTCTGCTCAATTCTTTTATGCCATTGATTAAGGTACCAAAATGTATTTGTCCCAGTAGAGACCCCTAAGAGACACCAGTCATTACCGGTTTTCACATGGATACTGAACTGTTGACTGTAACTCTTTGGACATGGCCAGCCAACCAATGTCTTATCCATCAAATAGTACATTCATCGCATCCTTCTCCCTCCAATTCAGCAACAAGAACGCTGTGCGGGACCATGTCAAAGGCTTTACAGAAGTCCAGGGAGATATCTCTTGCTATTCCCTTGTCCACTGATGCAGTCACTCCATCACAGAAGGCTGTGAGACTAGCCAGGCATGATTTGCCCTTGGAGAAGCCCTGCTGGCTGTCTCTAGGCACCTCCATGTCTTCCTTATGATTTGACATAGCTACCACTAAGATCTGTTCTATGATCTTGCTGGGCACAGAGATGAGGCTGACTGGTCAGTAATTCCCAGGGCCCTTCTTTTTACCCTTTAAAAAAGGGTATGTCCAAAAGAAAGCCGAAAGTGCCTGTGGGATTACTGATTATAGATACATGAATCTGCACCATCTCAACTGCTCTAAGGACATACAGAAATAACACCTAAATATATAAGCCAACCTTTGTGTGGGGAAGGGAACAATTTTCCATAAACTGACTTATTCCCACAACAAGTTCATGTTTCTTAAGGGGTGATCTACCTGTACACTCTGCAGATAATTTCCATGCTGCTGCAGACAAGATGTAGAGGTTCAGAAGAGATTACTCCCATGGACATGGCAGTCGGGTACTTGAACCAAGTGAACAACACAGTCACCAGCTCCTCCCCCTCTAAGCAGTCATTCTCTTTAGATCTTCTCTCATAACAAAATCATTCTGAGGTGATTTTCCGAAAAACTGACATAAACTTAAATGGCATCTTGAAACGTATGACCTCTGCAGCTAAAGCACAAAAACGTACTTCCTCTTAACTGCTGTACTACAGGACTCTTACAAGACCCACCTAACAAAGAACACTTGAGACACAAAGCTTGATGCTTTAAAACACAGAGATTAAAGACAAGCAATGTTTTATTTTCCATTCTATCCTCCCCTGTGTACAGTAAGATTCACAGCTCCTACGCTGGAGGTATCTCTGATACGTAAGAAAAATAATTCATAGTTTATTAACAAGCTAAAAGGAATCTCCCTTTCTGCATTAAAGTTCTGCAGGAGAAGGACACTATTGCTAAGAAACTCTGAACAGCATCTCCAGTTTGTGGTGTCTGGTCCCTGTGGCAGCTTTGCTTAGTAGTTAGTCACAGTTTCCTTGCTGTTCCCTGAAGGCTGTTTCATTGGGATTGCTTCTGTGCAAGTGTAGTCTAGTGAAGGATGCTTGCACCCTTCATATGCACATTTAACGCCATTCCAGGGAGAACAATAACATTCATTCATACAAAGAGTGAGGTGAAACTCACCACAGAAAATACTACCCAAGGGCCAAAATATAGCAGTGCCTTTTCATAAAGTGCCTCTCCTCCAGGAAGTTCAGTATCTACTTAGAAACAAGGAAACTTTTTGCCTGTTCGTATCTTTCAAAAGGAGGCTAACAGCAGTGCCATAAGCCAAAAAGGCATCCAAACACAGTTACTATAAAGCATATTCAACAGCTAGAAAAGGAGAGAAAACAGGTATTTCAATAACTCAAGGCTGACTTTTGCTGAAAGTAAATCAATCCTAGAACAAAGAATAAAACTGGCAAGCCACAAAGCATTTAAAAAAGATAAAATCTTTTAATCTTGTCCTGGAATTCAGTTTTCATCAACCACTGTGTGGGAGCTGAAGCAAGAGATGCAAATACCAAGCACAGCTACATTAAAACCCTGGTATGAGCAGATAAGATGACACAGATATCCTCTACACTGTTCTATTTCCATCTTTATAGGAATTTGAATTACTGATTTTGAAGATTCAGTTGTCTTGAATTTCTGAGCCTCCTGAATGTAAGTTATTCTTCAAAAGCTACCTGAAATTTTAAGCCATTTGTTCTTCTCTATTTGTAACTAGATTATTAAACTGATTTTCTTCAAATGAATCTTCTCTTGAGAATCTCATTTAGTCCCTAAAAAATCAAAGACTGCTTATACAAACTTTCTGGATGCAATGAATAAAGGGCATCCTATGGTTTACATTTATTGTTACCAACATAAACCAACCGTCATTACTACAAAAAAACCCCAAACAGGCATAGAAGCACACCTTTAACTCTAAACCTTAGCTTGTTGTCCCCTGCATGTTTCTTTATGGCATCACTCATCAAATGTAACATTAATTTGTACAAAGGCTGGGGTATTTGTTTGGTTAGTGTTTTCAGTTTTGATTGGGTTCTGCTCACAAAAGCCTTAAAGCTCCCATCCAGCCTAGCCTGGAGGAGAGAATGCTTCAGTGGTAAAAATTGGTGCCAATTCCTGTAGTCTTTGACACAGACAGGAAAGAGTAATCCAGCCCAGTGTCAGTGAAATCCTGGAAAGAAACTTTTAAATGCACCTCAATTATTTATTCTTTTGCCTTTTATTTTCACTGCATATTCAATCTAACTATAAAGCAAGGGTAAAATAAGAGGCATTTCCTACTTAGGAACTGACCTTGCAAATATCTGTTTGAAATAGAATCAATTCTAAAAGCATGGTTAAAGGTGCATGATCAAGCCATCTCTAGGAAGTTGCTTCAAATGAGAGCCCAAGCTCTCTCTAAAGACAACTTATTTGGTAAAATGTGAAAACCTGAAAACAACCAAAACTGGTCTAAGAGAGAAACCAGAGAAGTGGGAGTTAAGTAGTGCTCTGTTTCTGTGTATGAGTTCTCCACATCCCTCACCTCCCTGCAGCCGATTAAGTGCTTACAACTGCAAATTACATTAATGATCAGTAAGGAGTGACTTGCCTCAACAAAATGAAAAAGTTAATTTATATTTGACAGGCCATGAAATAACATTCTCTCTTCCTGTCTTTTTTGGTTTTGTTCCAATTAGTAAGCACTTGTCCCAGTCTTGTTTCAAAGAAAAACCATGTTAACAATCAACATTTTTTATCTTTTTCTCATATGTGCAGAGAATAAGGTTGTCAGCAGCCAGAGACACCACACCAACTTCTCAAAAAAATAATAGAAAATGTTAGCAGTATTTCTGTCCCCTGAACAAACCAAGCTATGATGGTAACACGGAAGTTACTTTGGAGGAAAAGAACAAAAGATTGACAGAACACCTCTTTTAACCCAATGCTGCTTGTAGTAAATGGTAATAGAGATTTCAATTCCACAATATCACAGTTTTCCTCCCTTTCTAGATATATCCTGTCTCAAGCCAACAAGGCTTTCACAAAGAGACAAACATGCCAAGGAACCTCAACTTGGTTCATCACAAGCAGCCAGTATAATTGTCATCAAGAAGACAAAGCTTCTGAGAAAATAGTAAGAAAATGTGACATCTACACAGCTGAATGCTTCTCTGAAAAAGCAAGTTCTAAGTTTTTGGAGTAACACTCAGTAAGTAAATTATGTTTAGCTTTACAGAATAACAATTCTGTGCTGATTCTCTCATGGGGAATTCTTTACAACTCCTTTTTTTGTACTCTGGCTTTTAAAAGCAAGATGCACTACCACATACTTTGTCTGATCTTGGTATTCCTTTCCCAAGATGCCTAGGCAACTCCACAGCTCCCAGTCCCTGTCACTTGCTCTTGTCCACACTCTATGCTCATTTTCAAAACCTTTTTCTTCTACACTGTCTATCCTGATGAAGGATATCAACTGGTATATAAAGTCCCCAGTTTTAGTTCTGGTGCAAATATGAGAGATAGTTATTACAGGCATAGCTCACAGTTAAAACTACAAGTAATTCAGCCAGCAATCAGGTATGCAGAAAGCATCAGGTTTGTTGCTTTCAGTTTCCAGCGTTTCATACATCTGGTTTCTTTTTTGATGATTTTGAGTTTTAAAGGTTCTTTAACTTAAAAGTACATCCATAAGCAGGGTCAATCAGAAGACTGGCACAAGAGACCAAGCCTCTGCCAAGTTTCAAATCTGAAGAGCGTACTAGGTAATTAGAAATTTTTTAATGAAGAAGTACTCCGAGAAACTTCCATTTAAAACCTTTGCTCCCTGCCCTGTCACTACAAGCCTTGGCAGTAAGTCTCTGTCTGTCTTTTAAACCTCCTTTTGAAAGGTCACAATAAGGTCTTCCCAGAGACTTCTCTTCTCCAGACCGAACAGCCCCAACTCTCAGCTTCTCCTCAAAGGAGAGGTGCTTCAGCCCTCTGACCATTTTTGTGGCCCTCATCTGGACCCGTTTCAACAGGTCCATGCCTTTTGTGTACTGAGGTCCTCAGACCTGGGTGCAGTACTCCCACTGGCGTCTCATAAGAGCAGAGAAGAGAGCCAAAATCACTTCCAGGATACAGTTAACTTTCTGACTCAAAATTCATTTCTCTCTGTCCTGGACCCTGGAGATTGCAGAATATGTCTTCTAAAGTCTTCCCAAATTTAACACAGGAAAAATCCTTTAGTTTCTCCACCAACAACAACAGACAGAAAAACTCTTCTGAAAGCAACCGTATGCCCTAGGATAGAGGTGAAAACCTTCCAGGGTTAAATATGCTTCTTTTTCAGTGTAAGAAGAACACCCACACTGCCCTACTGCATATTGCAAATAGGGCAACTTCTCAGTATGGCTGCGTCAGTCATTATTTTTGCACAATGTTGTCTTTTCTCTTTTAAAAACAGAGAAATTGGCCTATCCGCATTCCACAGGCTACCGGGTCTTCGCAAGATCATTAAATGTTAACAGAAGCACTCTTCTGATACATATGCAACACCCAGATTAGAAATCTGTCAGCCATGGAAGGAGTTAAGTTTGTAAACAGGAGCAAATGTTGACATTTATTTCACCTTTCTTAGACATTAATAACTCTAGTAAAGGAACTCTGGAAGCTTTGATACTTCAGAACAAAGAGATAATCTTGTCGCAGTACTGGTCAATAGCAATTCTGTCTGGAGTGAGCACAGAAGATAGCACTGCATTTCTCCTTCTTTTGGCACAGCCCATCAGCTCACAACAAACAACGGTTCTGAGACCCTGGATCTGCAGGTTGCATGTGGATGGTGTTGACAAGTGAAGAGTGATGGATCCATCCCCCATGAATTTGTCCAACTATTCGCAGTCCTCTACTTTTCATAAAAAATTTAAACTTCATTTAATTTTTCCCTTTTAACAATCCTTGCATTTTCCAAAACTCATCTAAAGTTCTCAGCAAAAAAGAAAGAATTTTTTTTTTTTTTTTTGGAAAGAGCACATTAACAAAATTAGCGCTCTAACATGCTGTTGTGAAATCACTGCAGGTAATATCCATCAGAAAGGTAATTTACCTTTCTGTCAAGTTTCTATTTAAGCAACACAAGCTAGATTGCACCCATACGTCTACGCTAAAAATCTGGAATCAAATGGCCTAACACCACCAACATCAAAACTAATGGGATGGGTAATACCAAGGATAAAGGTTAGATCCCTTTGGTTCTGTAAAATATGCAGCATACAGGCAGTTTCTCATTATTTCACAGCATACAGAATACACATACAGAAAGATTCTTCCATCTGGAAGTCTGCTGAGATTCAAACAGCCACATAGCCCCATTTTTTGGACTGTACATTCAACTTGTCAGTATTTTAAAAGATAAGATTACTGAGAAGTTCTCAGGAGAGCATTTCTATTCCAAACCCTTTCATAACAAAGCACAAAAAATGCAGAACAATGGAATGCCATAGTAATACAACATTGTCCTAGAAAAATCATGATGGACCAATATAAAAATCATATGCGCAACTTTGATTACAATTCCTGATTCAAAGAAGAGTCTTTGAACATCAGAAACTAGCAGGTAAAAATACATAAGTTTAAATTAAGACACTGTATTTAAACTTAATCAAAGCTATTTTCAAATGTACTTGGAATTGAAACCTAAGTTGTCTAGAACAAAAACCAAAAAGTAATAGACTATTTCAGACAGTGAACATTAGTCCTGAACTTTTTGTACCCATCAAGCCTCTGAAGGAAGTTCTTGGCCAACCAAATAAAGCCAGAGATGTTTAGGGTGTTCTTTCAGAAGTTGATCCTGTTGTTCCTCTTTCCATTGAAAAGAGTTTAATAGCTTGCTCATTCAAAGTTAGGAAATTCATTACAAATTGTAGGAGAAAACAGTCTAAGTTTTACATATCGGAAAAAGAAGGCGAAGTGCAAGTGAATACTAAATCACTAGTGCTACAAATACTACATATCAAGAAAAAAATTCTTAAATTTGCATTTCCCACAAATAATTTTGTCTCCATTTTCCTGATTTCTCAAAGCTGCTTTATTCTCAGCATACTGACAAAACACATCTACCTTTCAAAACTGCTTTAACAAGCTTGTTGTTTAAATTTAATTTATATTTCTATTCAATAGAAGCCCATCATCAATTAAGAAATAAAAACTGATCTTATCAAGGAAAACAAAGTCAACCATGCAATTTTTCAAAAGACTAAAACATGGAACATAAGAAGCCAATAAAATGTGCAGCTATATAAATTCTTTAAATGTGCCTGTAACTTATCTCCTTTCCTCAGAAAATTTAGCAAATAAGAGTTCAAATGTTATGTTCAATAGGAAATACACTTATTGACTAGTAAGATTCAGGTTTTCTCTATATAAATGCTCTAAAGTTAAACTGAAAACCACAAATCAAAATAGTACACTAAATGGCAATTTAAATTAATTAAAACCAACCTTACCCAGTTTCCCTGTGAAGGCATTTTTGTGGTGGCCTATGGGTTGTGCTTCAGGCTTTTTTCCCCATGTTAAAGGTGAACAGAAAGCATGCACAACCTTTATGAATTCAAAAGAAGCAAGATGTAAGGCACACTAGCATAAACATATGCTAAGTAAAACCAACAACAAAGTAAGGGACATGGCAGTTTGGTTACAACAGCATTTGTTTTCAAGGTATGAAGTTGCAAAACCTAAGTAGATTGTTTCTCTGAAATGTAAAGCAACTTGCTAATTTGTTACCGAGGTTGGGTGGTTGCTGGAAGCACTACCAGATAAACAAAAGACCTTTGAATGGCACAATTATGAAACCACAATATACCTTATTTTTAAATAACCACAGGATGATTATTAAAAATGGTCCTGTAAAAATGTTTGAACTGTTAACTGTATCCAGTATTTAACCCGCAGATGCCTGGAATTTGAGAGGTCTTCGAATTACCAGCCTCCTCTCCTACAAGCCTCCCTATGCAGCAGTACGTATATTCATGGCCAGGCACCACACATGTGCTGAGCCTTTCTTTGCTACTTCGTAACTCCTACAGCCATCAGCAGAAGCAGCCTGGGTGGTATACAATGACGACAGAGATCTGTGACCAAGAATGTGCACAGAAGTCCAGGATCTTGAAGCTAGCTTCCTTGATCAGTCTCCAACAGACCTGCTTAGTGACTCCTGACACAACAGTAGAAATATTCCTCTCCGTGCATCCATAGTCTTCTCAGACATCGTTTAACTCCATGCTCAGCAGTCACCAAGTGACCAAGCGGGGCATCACCTGAAAAGCCAGCATAACATTACCAAGCTCAATTGTAAATGGGATTGTCTCATCTGGAGCAACTTTGACTAAAGTTGCCACAGTGCAACTCTCTGCTATGAACAGAAGTACATCCCCTTGCCCCCTCCACTATAAACAGAGGGGTAGCATGAGAAGAATAACTTAAACTATTGCTCATTTTTTAAGCATCAAAAGAACGATGGATATAAAGAAATTTTTTCTCTGTCTTAAAGACTGCATCTACTTTAAGACTATAATCTAGAGAAACTGACTAACCAAAGTTTCCCAATGCAGAACTGTCCTTCAGTATAATTAAAACAGTCTTGTCACTTTGCTATACTTAGGAAAAATAAAGGAACAGAAAATCAAGAAGCTTGAAATGCTTCATTCACAAAAAACATGCAATGCACAGAGTTTGCTTGTGAACCTTTCCCAGTGCTGTTCCACTTGGCATTACAAGGTAATTGAAACTCAGTAAAACTAGGAGTAGTATGGTTTGTACTGGACAGGCTTATCAGACATTAGCCTGAGAGCCAAGTGCCTTCAGCTATGAAACAAGTGAACTAAAAACATAACTGAACTACAGGGAGCTCAGTTTCTTCTTTCTTTAAACGTGTGTGTGTGTAACGATACCTGCCTGTTTGACAGTTTGTAAAATCTGAGAGTTGCCTCAACACAGTGCACAGTGGGACGCAAATTTTAATTATTACTTTACCATCAGCTTTAAAAGGCCCAGGCAACACACATATACGTGAATATAATTTAAAAAAAAAAAAAAAAACCATGCTATTTCATTTCAAAAGCAAACCTAGGCTAAAGATAACTTTTACATATGAAACTGAGACAGTTTTTCCCAGCAGAATATGCTTTTGCCAATATAAACTGCCTCAGTGCTGTAACCTTGGTTTCCTAATCACACCAGTAAACTCATTCTAGCTAAACTGTCATACAACACCCCCACAACTCACTACAAAACAAAGTATTGTTTATAGTCCTACTCCAGCTTTCTCTCAACAACATGCACTCTGAAGGCCACTTACAAGTACAAAAGGTTCACCTGCACTTCTCCAAAAACCGTAGAAGCTGGCAAAAAAAACTAGAACTTGATGCAGACCTACCTACCATTATACAGTAAACATCTGCTGAAGAGGCTTCTCTCAAAAAAACCCTCTTGCAAAGTAATTCACAAATAGAGACTTCATTTTAATCATTTGCTCAAATCACTGGGTCACTGCACAATGTCTGCAGCAAGAAGAACTGAAAAGAACGAAAAACAATCAGAAGTGTGCACACACTCAGACGGCAGGAGATGCAGCCCAGGAAGGGTAAGCTATGCCATTAGTCTCACTGCAATCAATTGAGAGCACTCACAGGCAAACTGAAGTCGCCGAAGTCACAGCTCTGTTTTTCCAGCTACAGCAAACTGTGTGTGTGCCTTGTCTGTTTCTTTGTTTGTGTGTTTGTAGGGAAGAACTAAAATGTATTCAAATGAGTATTAAAAAACTCTAATGCATTCTTGACATAAGCTTTACCGTTAGTTAACAGTAAACATTGAAGTACAATTTTAACACTGTGTACATATAATGGAAACAAATTAGCTCACATTATTAATTACCCAGCAATTTGTATACAAACAGAATATAGCTGCAGGAGCTACAAACACCAGCCAAATCCACAAAACCTCTACTACTCATGGTCTTTCAAATCAAAATGAAATTATGTCCTTAAATTTAAAAAGAAACAAAGAAACCAAACAGTAGCCTTTCCTTGGGCTCTGGCCAGGAATGCCAAATTCTATTGCCTGCAGTATGTTTTCACTGCAAAATAATAAATTCTGCCCCAGAAGAGCTTATAGTATGAGCAGCAATTTCTAACACAACCCTAGTAATAGGAACAGCCTTTAACACATTTCATGAAACTGTTAATTCTATTTTAAGATTTGAAGCTGGTATCCAAACTCTCTTCTTTTCCTGAACAGTCTTAAAAAAACAAACAAACAAACAAACAAACAAACAAAAAAAAAAAAAAAAAAGCAAACCATTGAGCAACCCAAAAACCCACAAACCAACACACAAGATTTTGACAACAGAGGTACCGTTGCAGTGCTTGCAACAGGCAGAAGATAGTGTAAATGGATATTATGCTTTTCACTTCCTTGCACAGCAGCATTAGTCAAGGCAATACACCAATTTTTACCAGCTGTGTTACTTTCAAACTCAACCTCTCCAGCTGGAAAGGGAGACTCACAGATCAGTGAAGAAATGGGGAGCAGCAGTAGAAAGAATAAAGGACCCTGAGTGACAAGAACAAGAGGCACTTCAGGACCAACATTACAGGCTGAAGGGGCCCCTGTCTGAAGTGTACATGCAACACATCCAGTCTGAAAACACACAAAAGGAGAAACAAGAGCTCTGCATCCAGTCACCACACAACGTGACTGGAATAACTGAGATGTGGCAGGAATGACAGAGCTGTGATGGACAAACAGATGCTCTTCAGGAAATGCAGACAGGGAAGATGAAGGTGACGGGTGCCTTTATGCAAAAGACCAGTTTGGATATATGAAGCTCTTTCAGGGGACAACAGGTGGGTGAGGTTTTGTGGATTCACATAAGAAAAGATATCAGCAAATGTGGCATCCTGACAAAAGACTTTTTGCAGATCTCCCATGTAGATGGAGCACCCTAAACAACTTGAGGATTGCTCTTGATCACAGTCTTGGTTCTTGTGAATGATTTTAATCTCCTTGACATCTCCTTGAAAAATCAACAGAGCAGGTGGGAACACACATTAAAAAGAACAGAACAGAATTTCTATAAAGAGTATCACCTTAATATAGGTACTGGACAGGCTAACCTGGGCTGGTGTACAGCTAAGCACATCTGCGATTCGCTAGCTGGGAAGTACCAATTAAGGATATAAAAATCACTGGCAGCCTCAGTGGTAATGACCATGACATAGGGGAATTATAAACCCTGGGGGCAGAGAGAAAGCTGAGCAGTAGAGTACAGGCCATGGACTTTTGGAAAGCAGATTTGGGGACTGGTAGGTATGATCCCACTGAAAGCTGCAATGATGGGTAAAGGATCACAACAAAGCAAGGAGGTCAAAGGACATTCTCCAAGCACAGGAACAGTCCAGCCCAATACTCAGGAAATCAAGTTCATGTATCAGCCAAAGAACTCATGGTGGAACTCCATTGCTAAAAGGCAGTATACAAGAGGTGAAAGCAACATTAGGCTATGAAGGAGGAATTTGGAAACATTGTCTAGGCATGCAGGAATGGCATCAGGAAAGGCAAAGCTCAGCTGCAAGTAAGACCTGTGAGCATCAGAAGAATAACAAGAAGAGTTTCTACTCCTCCATGAACAGTAAAAGGCTGACCACTGAAAACATGGGATAGGTACTGAATGGAGAAGATGATTTAATGTACCCAGGAACAGACAAGACAGAGGCATACAATGTGTTCTTTGCCTTTGTTTTTTACCTGCAAAGTGCCTCCTGCTCTTACAGACAGGGTTCAAGGAGGTTCAAAGAATGGCCATCAGTTGATGATGATTTAGTTAGAAATTATGTAACAGAACTTGATCCATATAAATCCATGGGATGAGACCTACTGAATCCAATGGTACTGAGAGATGGGCAATGCCATGACAAGGCCCTCTCTCTCTCACATCTAAAGACATGTGAAAAGCATGGAGTTCAGGGAGGCCCCTAATGACTGGGAAAAAGCAAATACTACACCAACCTCTAGGAGAAGGCCAAAAGGTCCTTTGGGGAACTGCAGCATGGTCAGACTCACTTCAATCCCTGAGGTAATAATGAAACAAGTGAGTTCTCTGAGCATTTTTCTGAACATACAACTGGAAGGTGACTGTGAACAGTCAGCATTTGCTCCTGTAGTCCTCACTCTATCGCTAGTAAACAGGCTGAAGTTAATATGGAATCCTATGCATATCAATACCTGCAGCTGAAAGCAATTAAAGAACCAACGTGGGGGGATGAGAGAGGAGGAACACGAGTCAAAAGCACATACTTCTAATTGCAAACCTCCACTTAAGAGCTGGCTGTGGAACTATTAATCCAGATCCTAAAGCTTACATTCACTTTTAACACCTTTCTTAAGCAAACGGATAAAACAACAATGAAATAAATGAGACAAATTTCCAGAAAAACTAGTTCTAGACAAACAAGTTTATCACAATTTTTACAGTAAGAACAACAGAAAAACCTCCACTGGAAGCTCACAAAAGTCGCAAGTTTTTAGGAAAGAAACTGCTTTTTTAATTATCAAACTGTCAGTATTATTGCAAGCCAATCTTTGCCACTGAAATCCACCAACATACAAATGCCAACACACCTTCTTAAACAGAAACAATGGGCTTCCTTTTTCAAAAAGAGGAATGTTTGCAGGGGTTCCTGAAAATTACTATCTCTGGCAGCTGTAGGTAGCTCTGAAGAACTCAGCTGGAACTGAGGGACCCTCAGCACCAGCATCATCCCAAGTTTCAAAGCATGACATGACAGCACTCCTTGTGTTCTCACACAGACCACCCCTCAGAAAGAAGAGGCTTGCATTCCACAAATGCCAGCTGCTCCCTCATTACAATATTATTGTCCAGAAACATTCACTAAAAGCTTCTGAGCAATTTGCTGTTTCACACAGGTCCTCTCTCATTCTACCTCTACATTGTCCTTCCTGTGTATCATACTGGCTTAAAATTACTAACTGAAAACCCACGCTCATGGAACAGCATCTGTTCTAGTCTCTTCCCTACTCCTAACAAGGCCTCATCGAGGCTTGATTTTGAGAAAGGAGAAACTGAGAATGAGTGAAAACAACTATCTCTTCTCAAAAATATTGTGAGCACGTGGTTGCTTATTTTTCATTTGTTTGTTGGGGTTTTTCTGCCCTCACTGTTCAAAGGCTGAATAGAAATGTGAGAGGGGAAGAAACAAAAAAACCAGGAAAAGGAAAAGTGCAGAGGCTCTGTAGTAAAAGTAAAGTTTGGTATTTTGTCTCTCTCACACAGACTTCATGGGACAATGAAGCACACAAAGATGATTTTTCTAGGAACTGTGACATGTAAATATAATCAAGAACTAGCAAGAAAACCCTGTAACCCTATGTCGGGCATGAGAAGACTATGTTGTGGTAACCCAGGGTGGCTCACCTCCCCATACCAAGTATGCAGAGTCAGGAGCACGTATTACATTGTTGTTACATTAGGCTGGGACAGTTTGCTTCCCAGCATCTCCAGTCTGAGTATACAGAGCCTCAAGCATGTTTTATTTCCTCACAGGAACCCACCATAGTTCACCCACCCCATCTGCACATACCCTTGCACAGCTTCACACGCTGGAGGCCAGCTGCAGATCTCGGAATCCAGACAAAAGCATATGCACATCTTGTATCAAGCCCCTCACAATCTGAAGTCAACTTTGCAATTTTTTTTTGTTGTTGTCAATCAGTAGATGTAACTAGACAGTTATGATTAAGCAATTGCATTGTGAACATTATATGCTTGGCTAATGTTAGTTTTAAGGAAAAGGGAAGACAATCCCAAAATGAATGGGCTGTCTGGATGAGAGCCACCAGGAGTAAGGTGAGGACTGAGCAGTAACTGGGGGAAAGATAATTCCAGCTGTGGGAGATCTCGACCACCAACTCAATGCTCACCTACTCCAAACAGACCCCCGAGTCAGACGGAGGGAAGAACTGCGCCTGCAGACTCATTAGCATGAAGAGCGAGAGATACAACGAGCAAAGAGGGGGGTTGAGTACTAATTAATGGAAGTCATGTAATCTGTAAGCAATGAATGCTGGTGCCTTTGTTTGTTAAAATGTACAAACGGTGTAAAGTTTTGATGACTGGGAAGCCAGCCTTCTGTGGGCTACCACCCTGCTCCCTCCTTTGCACAAACCAGAATAAAATATAGAAACACCTCACCTCGGTATGTGAGTTGGTGCTGCACACGGGGGAAGGAGCCCATGGCTGGGACAAGTTTTTGGTAAGCCAAGTGGCACAGACGCAGTGCCCCACCCAGATTGACTGGCCACTCCAAGCAAACGGGCTCAGTCTGACAAATTCCAGTGCACACTGACTTCCTTATTGGGGACTTCAGAAAATCCACTGCGAAGTCAGGACAACCAGTACAATGCTTTACAGAGATATTCCATCAGTAAAGGGGGATGATTGGGAACTGATACAGAGGCAGGAGGATTTTGGGTTGGGGCTCTGCACAAGCTGCCGGAGCAAATATTTTGTTTCTACACTTTGGCGACATGTGTCTTGGATTTTTGCTATTTTGCACATACATTTTCACACTTTTTGGTAGTGTGAAAACTTGTTTTAAGGTGTGTGCATCTGGATAGTTTATGAAACATTGGGAATTTCAGTACTGAAATGGGTTCCTCTGCTTCTACAAAAAAATTGCTCTAATATGCTCTGCCCCTGGATGCATCCTAAAGAATTTGAGTAAATTTCAGGGTGACCCTATGACTCAAGAGAAATTGAAAAGATACTGTAATCACTGGTGGCCTTAACATGAAGTAGATGATGGTGAAAAATGGCCACAAAATGGGTCTCTGAAATATAATATGGTTTTACAGCTGATGTTATTTTGTAGAAGGCAAACCAAATGGGATTAAGTGTATTATGTCATTTTGGTTTTTGCTTTAAAAAATAATTGAGATATAAGAAAACCACATCCCCACCTGCTTTTCGTGAGCAAAATTTCAAAAATAAGTATCTTCATCAGGCTGATGTATTTTCTTAGTTCTTATACCTTATCCTTTTTAACCAAGTGCAAATAATCCTTTCATCATTATGAAGGGAAGAAGGAAGCCCAAGATGAAGGCCCTCATGTTATCATACATAGCACCAAAGAAAAAAACTAGAAGCACAGTACATCCAGCATAGATGTATTAATCAAAGCAATAAACCGCATGTCAAAACACAAAACCAAACCTCGGGGTATTCCAGCTTCAGTAGACTAGGTACAGTGAACCATTCTTACCGTCCTAGCTTACTCAAAAAAGCTGAATGAAACTCAGCTAACATTCAAACTTTAAAATGACACCACTCCTACACACCCCACATGTTAAACCAAATAGAAAAGGAATGACAAAATTAAATACTTGTAAAAATAGAAAGGTCTTTCCCAGCAACATACAGAACACTTCTGTTAGGCCTTGACTACTACAGTGTATAAATCACATTTTTCAGTGATTAACTGTATGTCAGGAAATCTCACACACACAAATATTGTTGCATGCAGGACATGCTGACCCTCAATATAATTTCTAATTCTAATGTTTGATGCACAACTATAAAATTATAAACTGAGTGCCGTAGAATGTTTTACTGGGCTCCATAAAGAAGGGAAATCTAACAATTAACCCAACTTTTAGCTAGGAAAAACCACTCTATAAGGAAGCTAAACTATTTTCAAATTATTCCGAATTATTTGGAAAGGCAGAGAATCACTTACGAAAATTAGCTGATATGGTGACTGAAACCAGTATCTACAACATTCAAGGACAACACTGTGGATAGTCCTTGGCTGTTTTCAGATGAGGAACTGGGTTTAGCCAGGAATTTCACTATCTGAATGCCATCAGCATTCAGACTTGTTTTTCAACGTTTTTACTTCTTCCAAGTTTTTCTTAGCCAAAGACAATCCAAAGATATTTTCACTGTATAGCTTACCAGTATTCTACTAAGCGGGAACAGCAAGACTGAAAGCTACACACACACACACGGTACAGTCTAGTTCCTAAGTAAGGGAGGAATCATAGCTAAAAAAACAGGACAGAAACACAACTAAATGCAGTACACAGACAAACAAAGGGCAGTCAGAGAGATTATGTAAAGATGTAGAAACCCACTGAAAAAGCTACACCTACACCTTGAAGTAGTTTTGTCTCTCAAGACTAGTCCAAAAGACTATCTAGTGTGTGACAGAAGCCTGAAGAAACATCTGTAACAATAATTTTGTTACCAGCTTTTATTTCTAAGATACTCTCTTGAGGATTCAGTTCTGAAAATTCCTTCTCATGTTAATACATGAAACAGATAAAACAAAGTAAGTGAATGCAGCACCATTACTAAATTACACTCTAATTACTTCTATCTTCTACAACCAGAACAAAACAGTCACACTTCTTTCTGAGAGGCTGAGAGAACTGGGATTGTTCAGCCGGGAAAGGAGAAGGCTTAGCGGTGACCTATTTGCAGTTTTCCAGTACCTGAAGGGAATCTACAAGACAGATGGAAAGAGACTACTTACAAAGCCATGTAATGACAGAACAAGGGGTAACACCTTCAAATTGAAAGGCAGCAGGTTTAGATGAGATATTAGGAAGAAATTCTTTACTGTGAGGGTGCTGAGGCACAGGTTGCCCAGAGAAGTTGTGGATGCCCCACCCCAGGAATTGTTCAAGGCCAAGTTGGATGGAGCTTTGAGCAACCTGGTCTAGGGGAAGTTGTCTCTGTCCTCAGTAGGGTTGGAAACGAGGTGATCTTTGAGATCCCTTCCAACCCAAGCCATTCTATGATTTCTCTCATGCTACACTGGGGATAACCTAAATCAAACTCTCTTTTCTCATCCCAACAGCCTTCAAATAAGTATATATATATAGAGCCTCCATTTAGAATTTTATGCCACATGTTTGTTTAGTCTCCTTGGGTGAAAAATGTCCTCCTACAATTACCATTGAAGGGCCTAAGGGTTCAGAGCCCTCACAGTGCTCCCTGCTGTGTACACAAGCAGCAGCCTCTCTGTTGGAAGGCACTTGTTGGTAGGCTGGTAACATCAGTAAATGGGCCTGAAGTGACACCCACACTTGACACACAACTCGGGCAGCAAGCACACTGCAGTTCTTCACAATTCCTTTTTCAAACCTAGAAAATGTCAATGAGATCTGTACACTAGGGTCAGGGTCCCTTTTGTTTGAGTTAAGCACAAAGCTACACATTTCACTAGCTCTGCAGGTAAGAAACAGCAAGGAAGTTTGACTCCCTGTCTTTTCAACAGTTAAATGCATTTCAGCTACTCAAACTCACTGATCATACCTCAAGAGAGAGCATTCAAGCAATTTTAAAAAATCAGACCAAATTTGCTATAGAAGTAGAGAAAAATAAGTGAAAAACACTATTAGGTTTCATGTGGGTATCTACACCAGCTGCTGAGTAGGTTCGTAACTGTACATACAAGCAGAAAAACATCATTCTCCTTGCTTAACTGATACATGAAAGAAACACACAAAGAGATCACCAGAACATATCTGAGGAAGTAGAAGAAAGCACTAAAAAATAAGACTCCATACATCATCATCACATACTTAAAGTTAACAAATCAGGAAAAACATTCTATAGTCTCCCAAATGCTTTCTAAACATGTTCATTTTAAATGTTACACGTAACAGTTCACAATTACAGTTCATAGAAACAGTGCAAATACATACAACTTGTAAAGGTCATAGAAAAAACATCTGTGTTCTGTCTATATACCACAACAAAGGATACACATGCCTAAAAACAAATTGGAAAAAGTAAAATAAAAAAGACTTAACAGTAGTGCAATTTGGGGAAAAAGCTATCCTTTCTCAGGCTCTTTTCATGAAGAAGTGATGTATGTATTCAGGAAGGGGTGTTATTTGGTTGATTTGGGGGTTTTTGTTTGTGTTTTGTTCTGGGGTATTTTTGGTTGTTTGCTTTGGGGGGCACTGTTTCTTTTTTTAGGGGCTCTTTTTTCTGGTGTGGGGTTTTGTTGGGTTGTTATTTGGTTTTTTTTCATAACAGTGATGGAACTTATTTGGACTACTTGACTCTTAAGTATTTTTTTTCCACAAGTTGTGCTGTCACAGAGAGGCCCTGTCTCCATATCAAAATTCACAGCAGCATCTATCTTGAGATCAGTTTTGGGATCTGGAGATATTAAAAAAATCCAAGCGGACACTGTCGTGGCCAACCTGTTCTAGATGACCCTGCTTCAGCAGAGAGGCTGGACTCGAAGATCTCAAAATATGTCTTCTAACATCAACCATTTTCTGATCTGTATACACTGACAGAGCTTACTTTTGGCTAATTAAAGAAGTTCCAGAACAAGCTACACTATCCCAAGCAAACGTGGTATTTTAAAGCTTGCCACACCCCTTTAAGGACAACACTGTATGAAATGCCATTATTAAAAATAATAACAAATTATAGAAAAAGAGCATGAAAAGCTATTACTAAAAATAGTTTAAGGTATTCATCATATTATCCGACTCAATTCACGATCACTCTCTCATTCTCCTGCGGTATATCCACGTACAGAGCCTGTATCTGTATTTTAGGCAACTTCTTTACAGATACAGGCAGACTATTGCTACATATCCCTGCTCTGTAGTTGTCTTTTCTCCACACCAAATAAGTCCCAGTCCCTCAGCCTCTCCTCAGAGTGCAAGCACCCCAGATTCTGTGGTGCTTCATAATTCTCTACTGCGCTCAGTCCAGTTTTGCATCATTTTTTCTCATACTGGGGCATCAAAAGTGGATGCAGTATTCCAGATGCAACTTAACAAGTGTTAAGTAAAGAGGAATCTCTTGGTCTGATTTCCTTGTTATCCTCCTGTTAATACAGCCCAGGATGCTGTTGGCTTTCATCAGTCGCAGAGCGTACTCTCTGTTCACACATGGCCACTGTCACCCTGGATCACTAAGAGCTTTTCAGCAGGAGCCAGGCAGCTCCTGTCTGAGGGAAACAGCATGTCCTGCTGCCTATGACTCTGTTCAGTTTCACAACATGCCTGTTGGTCCACTCTTCTAGCCTGTCTGGATTGTTCTGGATGGCAGCCCTTACTTCAAGTGTATAAACTGCAAACCCAGAGCGGAGTCATTCACAGATTTTAATGATGTGCATGATCAACAGCTGAACAAGAAGATGTGAAGACATTAAACAGATTTCAGGACAGATACCCATGATGTTACTATCTGGAGATCATTACTATTACCTACTAACCACTACTTTCCAAGCTCAAACATCTAGCCAGTTTTTCATGCACAGAATCACAGATCAAAGAATCACCGAACATGCTGAGTTGGGAGGAATCAAATCAAGACCATTGAGTCCAACTCCTGGCCCTGCACAGGACATACCCAAGAGTCACTCCACGTGCCCAGGAGTATTGTCCAAATGCTTCTTCAACTCTGTCAGGCTTGGTGCTGTGACCACTTCCCTGGGGAGCCTGTTCCATTGTCCAGCCTCCCTCTGGGTGAAGAAACTTTTCCTAATATCCACCTAAACCACCCCTGACGCAACTTCAGGCCATTCCCTTGGGTTCTGTCACAGGGCACCACAGAGAGATTATCAGTGTCAGCCCCTCCTTTTGCTCTCACAAGGAAGTTGCAGACTGCAATGAGGTCTCCCCTCAGTCTCCTCTTCTTCAGCCTGAAAAGACCAAGTGACCTCAGCCATTCTTCATACAGCTTCCTTCAAGGACCTTCACCATCTTTGTTACCCTCATCTAGTAGTTTTTCATCTATCCAGACTTTACCATCCCAAACTGGATGCAAGGATGCCATAGCAGACCACAGCAAAAGCCTTGCTAAGAATCAAGGCAGATGACAGCCTCTGCTCTCCCATCATCCACAGATGTCATCATATCATCACAGAAGACAACAAGGTTGGTGAAACCGCCTACTTCATGTACCCAAAAATGGCTTCCAAGAGAGACTGTATCTCACTCAGAACAATGTAGACTACTTCTTTCAGAATGGAGACTACTGTGCTGTTCTGTTTCTTTTCTTAACTAATTAAAGATCCGTATCACAGGGAGAGAATGTACTCATTCTCCAGCCAAGGTGAAAGGAAGGCTGTAAATATTTTATGAGACTTGTCTGATCATATAAGTAAAACTGTAATATATAAATACTAGTAAAAAAAAATTGCTAAGGAGACTCCCCAACACTGCCTTATGACTTCAAAGTCAGTTCCTCTGACAATTTCACAGAATCCACATTTGCCAGTATTGCAAGGCTTGTATCTTCTCTTGGTGTGTCATGCAGAGCTCTAATACGATCTTGCTCTGCTTTAGTTTCACCATCTGCATTTAGAAGAGTGAATGCCTGCTTTTGGCCAGCAGACATTACAAGTGATGGAATTCACTCACAGCACTAGACAACAGGGTTCAGTCATTTAATCCCCTCCTGCACTGCACACGTCTAAAATGTATGCTTAAAGTAACACAAGTTGCTTTATGGAGCACTTTGGGAATATTTAAAACTGTCTAATGAAGTACCAGAGCTTACCAACAGATCTACAATCCCAGGTAGGTTGCTTACTTAACTGCTCTGTAATGAGTGAGAACTCCATGTACAAGCCAAGACTGGTACAATAAACATGCACTTGACCTCTTCTAGTTTTTGGTTTGCATGGTCTCCAAAGAAAAATCAACAGTCTTTTGATTTACACAGCTACTACTGTCAAGCAAACTTAACTTCTAAACAACTTTGAAAAAGACATGTGATTGAGCTCAGCTTCTTCAAACTTCCATGGATCTTTCTTTTAAATGTGTTTTTTCCTCATAGGGCAAACCGATAATAAAAAGCAAGACTTCTAATCAGTAAGAACAATATACAAACTTATGCCATTCCAGTACTCAAAATTACATATAAACCCATGGGATAGTTATCAGCTTCAGGAGAGTTCACTCAGCTAAGATTTGAATGACAACTAAAAACATTTTTCCTGTCTTCTGCCAAATAGAAAACAGTAAGCTGTTCAGGCTGAGAGAAAGCAGAAAGGCATTAAAGACAAGAAAACACAAAGGATAACTGGAGGGTTAGAAGTAGAGCAGGCTAGGAAAAACTCAGCATAATTTAAATTGGAATTTGCCAATTAGTAAAAATCATTTGGTTTTGACAATGTTTCAGTGAGTTCCATTGGTCCCTCACCATAGCAATCCCCTGTGGCCTGTCAGCCAGGTTCTCTGTGGGTCTGGACCACCACTCCCAGGCTGTGTCTCTGGGGCCACGTGCAGGACTTGCCCGAGACTCCCGACTATTCACAAACACGGCAGTAATCAAATCCTCCATAAAACCCCAGTGTTTTCCACCCCAGCATATCCTGTGCCCTGATTAGGGAGCAAGTTAACTGCTACCTAAACATGTTCCTATTATCATCCCTGCTTTTGCATGCCCCGGAATTAAGAGCAAAAGTAAGGAAATGGGGAAAAAGAATGCACGTTAAACTCCAAAATGTGCTAACACAAACACAGACAAAATGGAAGGGAAACTCTGAATGAGGTACCTGTTAGAAAATCTATCTGACCAGTTAGCGGGTGAGGATGTCTGGGAATGCAAAGGTAGGTCAAAGGAAAAGAAAAGTTTATAACGGATTTTGGAGAAAGACAAGTTGTTTTTGTAATGAAAGGGGGAAATTTTCTTTATGGAGTGAAATGCCGTTTCAACTCCCAGCCGTACCTACTTTCCCCTCTTAAGAAAACATTTTCCATGCAATGTAAAAAATTTACAAAAACAGTCCAACAGCAGAAATACATTTTACCTTTGGGGAAACACCAAGAATTTCTGTGCTTGTGTCCTAAAGCTAAACTTGCAGCCCCTTGGTTGTTTGGAGAGTCTCTTTCACTTTGACAAAAATTTAGAGCATTCAAAAAGGCTTTTCCCTGACACAGACCAGTATCAGAAACACCTCTACAGTAATGCAACCCATACTGGTGTTGTTCACATTCACCAACACTTTGTAAGTGTTTCAGATATTAGACTAACATTTTCCAATAAAATGCACAGACTCTTGCACTGGAAGAAGTGGGGTCTGTGTAGGTAAAGAGCAAGAAAATGCTGTACAAAAATCTCATCTAACTTTAAGTCCTTTTAAATATAAAAGGACACATACAGCACTTCACCTGCAGCACTTCTAAAAGCTGCTGTACCACGGCAGTAGTCAGTCACTGCACAGCAGCTGCAGTGTACAAACCTGCAGGGCTGCTGGCAATTCCACAGCTTGATAAATCTCTCAGTGAATCTACCCTGCAAAGGAGGACACTGGCCACTAGAAACATACACTGCTACTGGCAAATCAAACAACCATGTATGTGACATGCCTGTTGTCAGGAAGACCGCAGGGAGCAGTCTAAGTGAGCTCAGTCAAGCCTTTGTCACTGCACTCGGCTGGAGCTCCAGTTTATCCAAAAGCCAACTAATACTCCTTAACTGTTGATGCAGAATTTTGCTAACATGTTGTTAAAGAGCTCAAAGAAAATATCAGTACAACAGAATTACGAACTATTTCAGTCTGCTTGATTTCTGCTGTAGGATGTGAGCAGTTTGATATAAACCTTCAAAAAGCTGTTGCAAAACATGAACATTTGGTTTCTAAAAAGAATTAAATGCTTTCTATTACTTCTAACACAAAATTCTACCCTCACCAATGTTTGATTACGTAAGTCAGACAATACCAGAAAGTTGGAGCAAAGTAGCAAAAGTCCAACAATGACACACACACGAAAACCCCCTGTTCTTTCCTTATGTTTTCTGAACAACTTTCAGAGTCTGAGTAGCTGCAATAGCCAGTTACCAAACACAGGACCTCCAGCTAATATTTTTTTGACAGTAATCCACAAAACAGCCAGGTCAGAAGCAACCACTGGATTTCCACAGCACACAAAAAGTGTTCACCTTATTCAGCTAACACCATCTTTGCCAACCCAGGATGAATTTGTTACGATCCCTATGACTGGAAACTGTGCAGCTGTTGCAAGGTGTGATGTGGGTAACTTTTCTGAAGAGCTTCACTTTTGTCTAGCTGTTCTTTTGCCAGTGTCCTCTGCAAAAACGTCCAGAGTTCATTTCTGTATGAAAGCTCCGGTGAACAGGCTGCTCATACCACCTCCAGATGGCAAACTGCTTCACAGACTGCCAGCCCAACCCCCTATCTCCAATCATTTTTGCTGCTAAGACCTAAAATTCATATTCACGGTACTTAACAAAAGCTATGTGGAGAAGTGACAGTTCGTAAAAGTGGCCCCAACAGATCTTTTTGTCTTGTACGTTACTTTGGAATGACATGAGCTTTTTTTTCTGGCAGCTCTTCTTTCATATTGAAGGAGGAAAGTTCTTGCAAGGTAAAGTACTACCTCAGCACTTAATTAAAGAATACATGAACAGATTTTCCTCAGTGATCAGCAATTTTCACTGCTGACACATTTGAATGTGTGCCTTGGTTGGACCACCTCATCTATTTGGCACTCCAGAGGCAGAATATGCATTTTCACTTTATAGATTCATCAGAAATACCTCATTTTTCAAATAACTTCTTTCTTTTTTCTTCTTTCCTAAAATCTGCTTTTATCCACACATAAAACTAAAGAGCTTTAAGACCTTATCATCTCAATGCAACAACAAGCATATGACCTTGCCTTCAAAAAGACTCATAACAAAACAAGATGTTTCTGCCATAAAGCCAGCTGGTTTGTTTTGGTTTGGGTTTTTGGGGGGGGGTTTTTGAGCGAGCTAAATCTTAGAAGGTTTCTGTTGTCCCCAGAGAAGTAGTTCTCATTCTCACTGTAGGAAACCTTGTGTCACTTCTTTTCTTTTCATGGAATAGGAATTTTTCGGGTGGGTTACAAGTTAGACTGCACTTGCTAACTGACAAAGCTTTCAAGGGCTTATGCTTCTCAGCAACATGAAAAGTTATGAACCGGATGACAAATTCAAATCAAAGCCATTCAGTCAAAGCATACCTCTCACCTTCCTTCATAAAATTCATCTGATATATTACAAAAGACAGTCATAAAAAAGTATTTTTGGTCTCTGAAAAGCTGTCAATTCTTACTTAAATTCCAAATTAGAGCAACAGTTGACATTCTGAAAAAAAACCTGAATTTGCCAAATATATTACTAAGGAGCAAATGCTTTAGCACAAATATGTATTTGCTTCAGGTGTCCCTCTCCTCCAAAGAGCTAACAATGGGAAGATGCCTTCTCCAAAAAAGAAGTTGGGATACTCTACCTAAACTGATCTTCATCTACAGGCCCTCAACTGAAACTTAACAATATTTGATTTTCACCCTCTGAAGTCAGTATAAACCAATTTCTGGTAATTTTTTTTTTATTTGAAATGCCTCAAAAGTCACTTTCAAGTATTAGAAAAGAAAGCATTTCTGGAAGAAAGAGAACATTTTTTTGGAGGTAGGAACTTCCCATTTCATGCTTCAGAGAAAAATGTTGACAGCTTTTTTAACGTGGAAGAACTAATCTGCCATCATTGCCGATTACTATGGAAACAAGTCTGCTGGGAAAAAGACAAAGAATCACAGAATCACAGAATAGCTGAGGTTGGAAAAGGAAGGGACCGCTGGTGGAGGTCATCTTGTCCAACCCCCTTGCTCAAGCCAGACTACCCAGAGCAGATTGCTCAGCACAATGTCCAGATGAGTTATATCTCCAAGGTGGGAGACTCCAAAATCTCCCTGGGCAACCTGGGCCTATGTGCAGTCCCTCTCACCGTTTCCTGATGTTCAGAAGGAAGCTCCTGTGTTTCAGTTCATGGTAACTGCCTCTAATCCTCAATCCCACAACTAGAGTTGTCATAACAAAAGGAAATAAAATTACTACTTTTTCCTCCAAATTTCAGCTGTTTTGGCCACTTCTCAAGATAACCCACAAATGAGGATGCAAGAGCATAATATATTGTCCACTTGATTTATGACAAGAATACATTGAGGCAGAAGAAAATGAAATTATTCCAAAATCATACTGCTGTCTGCCTATATGGAGAACAAGGAAGAAAATCCATCAATTCTTTTTTTTTTCCAATGTGCATTTGCAACCTTCTCAGTTGCAACATCAAATATAAAAAGGCATTTTTATCCTCAGTAGGAGGTAGTATACCAGAGGAAAGGAAATGCATAGTAAAAGAACTGTTAGTTCCCCAACTACACACATTCAAACAATCGAAAGACACAAATTTAGAAAGCACACTCAATTTAAAATCTAACTTAACTTAGAAAAGTCCAATGCAAGAACTAGAAATGACTGTGCCCGAATTCCTTTTTCCTTCTAAAAAAGGCATAATTTGGGAGAAACTTGCTGAGCTTACTGGGTTGTAGTAAAAGTTCTGATTCCACAATTTTAACAATGCACAAATATTAATTCCGGCATGTATGTGACAAGAAATAGGAAAGGCTACAAGCCTTGAACAACAATTGTTCATCAGAACCTGGAAACCTTATAAAAGCCTTCCACAAAATGCTCCCTTTTTCAGCTTGCTGTTTTCTGTTAAGTTTAAGTAAGAGCACCACAGAAGACCCTACATAATTGCCTACAAAACAAACTGAATGTAATGCCAAATATGTAATCATGGTAAACATAGAATTTACAGACTTATCCAAATGCTCTTCCAGCAGAGTGATAAAGCCCATGGCACAATTTATTTGTACTAAGGAAATCCATTTCAGCAATGTCCACTATCTGTGCTCTTGTCTGAAAAAGCTGTAATTCAATACTGTGATCGAAACTAAGGACTAATTACTGGGAACAAGCAAATTAAGTTTTTTTATTTAAAAATGCTTCTCTTCCAAAAAAACAACTATATATATTGGTGGTGTCTTGCAACAATTCTTTTTCTCACAAACTTAAAAGTCGAATTAACTTCAAAGAGAAAACCTGAAGATACCATGTGCTGACAGAAGACAAAAGATTAAGTTTCAGCAGTGCTAAAAGAAAGGAGTTGAGTGCTATGTATTGCATATACCAGTTGCTAGTTCAGACTGTCAAAACTTTGTTGTGAGGTCACACATGAGTAACAGAGACCTTAATTTATTATTAGGCAACATGAAGAAAGAATTCAAAGACATTTTAAGTACAATGTGAGTTTTGCCTACAGTCAAGAAAGTCTTAATACCCTCCAAATGACTATATTTCATATGGAAATGAAGAAACACAGAGAACCCAACCGTACAATCTTTCCAGATTTAATATGCTTTCTGAACCACTCCCTACATGAAAAAACTGTACACTTAATGAAGCTAATTATCAAAGTATTGGGATGAGCACCTGTATTTGTAACAGGTTATTTGCCTAGTGTTCAGTGCAACATACCTATGCTAGACAAAGTCTACTAGCTCAGGCTAGGCTAGCTGAGGGTAACATAGCTTACCACGTTCACTAGGAGGCTAGAAAGAGGATGCCAGAGCAAGGCTTTAAAGGTTAGGACAGAGTTAGCTAGGAGGTAGCAGCAACACACGCACAGCATATTTCAGTTCCACATTAATATACTTCTCTCCTTCACCAGCTTTCAGTGACTGAGGTGTGAAGATTGCAAGAGAGCTGAATTTGTCGAGGAGGCAGATGCAGAGCAGCAAGAATCAAAAGCATACACACCAGGTTATGCTCAAACCTGGCAGACAGCACAGTGACATGGAGCAAGAATGATCAGGACATGAAGAGATCATAAAAAGACCAGTACATTTTAACTTAGAGAAGAGGTAACTAAAGGACACTACACTTAAGCCTAAAAACATGAAGTCATAGGTTTACGTAATAGTATGAAAGTCAGTGATCATACAGGGAAGAGTATCTCTGAAGACAACAGGAAAGACACATCGAAAGAGAAAGCAAAAGGTCAAGGGGCATAATGTATGTTAAGGAGGGCAATTTTGCAAAAGTTCTAAAAGAAATTACCCAGAAGGAGCTTTCACACAGGAGGAACTGGAAAAAGTCCTAAGTGTATCTGGCATGAGATGAAGATCATAAGAATTATATTGTTCAATCATATTACATAGCAAATATTATAATAATTTTTGGGATAATCACACAACAGAATATTTAACCTGCAGTTTCCTAATTTACGGAAGATGTTTTAAAACTTAAGACTTTAAGGGACAAGAAACAGCAGATGTTGCTCACAGGAGAAAAACAGCAGTAGAAAAACTTCAGGTACCTGCCTGAATACTGAGGAGCTGAAATGTGATCATTAAACAGTCTCTTCTAACTCAGAATGGAGAAATAGGGAAGTTATCCTATGTTTTCATGGCTACAGCAGAAATTAAACAAGTTATTTGAGTACTCTTGGAAGCTCATCCTTTATGCATGTATGGTTCAGTATCACACATAATTGCTTTAACTGTTCCTTTTTCTTTCTCTCTTAACCCCAAATGTGTAACAATTCTTTGCTACTATGACTAGATCTGCTATACCATTGTACAGAAATATCAAAACATCCATTTCTCTCACTGCAGCAGTTTTAAAAATTTATTTCACTCATCCTCCTTTGTACCTGAGCATATTGCCAAATAATACAAGACTGACAACATGAAGTTAAACCTCTAGCCAGTAACCTAGACCAACTAGCATGCTAATGATAATGTACATCTAACCAAAGACTTCTTTTTAATAGAAAGTGTTAATGCTATCCAGAGAGAACACTTCAGCTTCCTCATCCATCAGAAGATATTCACCCGTTTCTTAAGTTGGACAGCAAGCAGATGTTATGTATTGGAAAGCTTAGAACTCCAGTCAAAGCTTATTTGGAAAACATGCAGGACGTGGCTGCCACATTAAGTACAGCAACTCCCCAGGGTGAATCTTTTCGCCTTTACTCTTCCCACCAGCTCAACTGCAGATGCAAGATACGAATCCTGCCTTAAGCACTTCTGTCCTAGGTTACAATGTAAGATGTGCCCAAAAGTATATATTCTATCACCATCTTCATAAGCTGTTAAAAAACCAGTGGGGCAGTGTTCCCCACCTCCTGCGTGACTCATCCCTGATAAACTCTGGGGATATCTCCTGTTAATGGGCCAGCTGTTGAAACCAGGTGGGGCAGTGTTTCTTATCTCTCCCATGACCCATCCTCCCTCCAGGGGGATATCTTCTGTTAATGGGCCCATCAATGCCTTGCCTCATGACTCACCATCTCATTGTGAGATGCTTCGCCCAGGAGGAGGAACTTAGTGTTCCCATCTGTATATACTTGGAGATTTGGAACACCAGGGTCTGCCTTTACCTCCTGGATTTCCAGAGGACAAGAGCTACACAGCCACCACTGGACCCTCCGAGGAAGACCAGACCCTTTGACAGGATCACTGTTTTGACAGAACCATCACTCCAGCAGACTGCAGGCACCGTTTAATCGGACTGCTACCAACACCCTGACCAACAGGGTGTCAGGTTGTATTCTGACTCTGTCAGTGGTTTTTATTTTTGTACTATTGCATTTATTTTATTTTTCCTATTAAATTGTATTTCTAACTTGGAGTCTCTCTGGTTTGCTTTCAAACCAGTACAACTTCCACTACTGCAAAAGCACATATGAGCTTAGTCCACCCTTCTTTTGTGACACTACCTCAATGAGAAGTCAATATATTTACAAGAACATTGTCAGGACACAGTTTACTTTGCCTCTGTAAAACTAAGTTCTAAGAACAGGGAGACTGTCCTAGATGTACTACTACCAGTTAGTGGTACTACTAACTACCAGAAGTACTACTAATAACTAGTAACTAACTAATAGTAGGAGTAATACTACTAGTAGTCAATTACCTTCAGGAGATTTCTCTGCAATAGCATTTTTTAAATCTTATTTAAGAAACTTACAGTTGTTTACAGTTATTTACCCTGCAGTGAAATTACCACCTGCCTTTTGTTTTCTGTTTAGAAAACAAACAAAGCAGACATGAGACATACTTTTTGGTATTGCTAATTTCAAGGAAGCAACAAGTTGATTTAGCTAGCGGACAGAACCCAGACTTCTCAAGCAGGTGCAAAAACACAATCTAAAATTAGAATACAGCAAACAGCTGGAAGCACTCCTCAAAGAAAACCACAAGATTTGTGGGGTTTTGTAAGATCTTCCAATCTCCATCCCACTCTAGTGCAATTACAGCTTTGTACACTCTGGCTTTAACAGCAAGATTTTCTATTAAGATATCTCTTAGGAATGACATGGAAAAGAGGCAATCCTAGCAGTGGAATGTGGAGTGAACACGTTCCCAGAAAGCACAGGAAGGAGAGATCAGTAGATTCGCTAAGTCATCTTGAAGAAGCACTGATGGGTTACTACGAAAGCTTCCTAATTATTCATAGCAATTAAAAATCAAGGCTGTTGACCCAGTTACTTAGCATTTTAAAGAGGAAAAATCATTAAAGTAACTTCATAAGTAAAAGCAGAGAGAGGGTCAAAAAATACCTTCAAGATGAAAGGAGGAGCAAGAAGACAAAATCATGATTGAAATCAGAGGAAGTTACTCTGTGCAACCTTTGTTCCCATTGCCAGGGCACAGCCTTCACATTT
Organism: Eulacestoma nigropectus; assembly: GCA_013397775.1. Taxonomy (NCBI): domain Eukaryota; kingdom Metazoa; phylum Chordata; class Aves; order Passeriformes; genus Eulacestoma; species Eulacestoma nigropectus. Next base: position 229,228 of record VZTE01001601.1, on the reverse strand, counting down.
CCAGAATATCCTCAGGACATGCTCTATTTAGGAGCAAGCAGAGCTGCACACTGCCAGTAAAGTAAATGTGGAAGACATGACCCAGCCAGTTCCAGAGACAGGCAAATATGTTTGATTAAGTGTGGGCAGAATTGTTCAACTAAGGAGTGTTTACCCTCATCTGTCTAACATGGTTCTGCAATTAATGGACAAAGCCTTCAAAGTTTCAAAGAAATCCATTTCAAAGCAATCCTCATTTTCTAACCTACTAGAATCAAGCAACAGGCGGGACCTGGGGTCAAATGGAAGAAAAATACAACAGAATTATGACAGGGTTTAACAATAGCAAGTGAGGGGCAAATAAAGTGACTGATGAAATGCAGTGCCAGTAACTACAAAAAAGTCTCCCCAAGGAGAAAAATCATTCCAGCTACACTTGTGGACCAAAAACTTCCTTTTGCCTCCTCCCCTTAAGTGAAAACATTCTATTTGTTCATCTGTTAATTTTATCAGAAATTCTGCTTTGAGAATTATCAGAAAAAGACTACAGAACAAGACTGAAAAATACCTCAGGGTTTTTCCAGTACCTTGAAAACTGCATTCTTAAGAACCCGTAATTAGTCACAGAACATTGTTAAAATAGATGGGTATGGGGAAAAGCAGGAAGACAGCATACAGACCTGGACTCTTCAGCTTTTAAATTAAGGTGATTGAGTGAGTATAATACCACCAAAAAGAATGTTGATGAAAAACACTCACTGTGCCTCAAAAAAAGTCCAGTCCACGGAACACAATATGCCTGGTAGAACCTCCCCCTCAGGAAGTCCCTGACCGGGACTTCCTGAAGCTTGGTAACATGATGGGACAGGGAAAATATAGCCTGTCTTAGGACTAGCTGGTATCTGACAAAACAAGAACAAGTTGCTCCAAAAGCCATTGTTCACCTTCTGCAAACATTCCTCCAGACTTTCAAGTCCAGTTGTAGAGAGGTTCCAGATTTTGGAAAACTCTTCAGTACTTCTGTGTGGTATCAGTAAAGCTGCAAGACAGAACAGGGCATCATCAACAGGACTGACAGCAGTCCTTTTCAAGAGAAGAAACCCGTTAAGAGAGACTGTGTGGTTACTGGGGACAAGCAGTTTTCCACAGCCCTAGTAGTCCTATCAGAGTGGTAAGTGCCTGAACAGGGCAAAAGAACATTCCTGACCCCAGGCCAGATAAAATCTATATGACACTTTCTCCCCACTATGAACTCCCCCACCTTCTCCTCACTTGATCACAGTTTTTCTTTTTTGCACCATCTATTTGCAGCTCTTCACAAAATACAGCCTCTCCAAGCACAACAGCAACGTAAGTAAAAGGATTCTGCCCCATGAAGAAAAAAGCATGGCATGTTGTTTCCTGGTTCAGAAGCCCAATACCAAGCCTATGATTTTCCTGGAACATGACCAAGCATCAGCTGTCAATTTCTAGCAGTATACAAGCATTGAGGGAAGGCTGAATTTCTCTAGATTGCTCAACACTTAGCACATGACAGACCCTTCTGGGCTCAGGTACCTGGAAACTGAAATCTGAGGAAAGACCAGCAGATAACATTAGGGCTACAGAAGTCAAAAGAGAAGAAAGAATTTCCAGAGGAAATGATGTCTTTATTTCTCTTCTTCCTCAAGACACCCAGAGGTGATGGATGGCAAGACAAGTTGAAACACAGGGAAACATTATTAAGAATGAGGATCTGAATATCAAGGAAATAAACAAGAGTATGTGTGGCCAAGACTAAACAGTGGGAAAAAAGGAACTGGAGAGAACTCCTCCCAGACACAAGCTCAACCTGTCTAATACTAAAAGATTTCCACTTCTGCCAATAGTGGGATGTTATAATATCTTCAAATCATCCTTTCAAGAGAGCTGAACACAGAGCAGCAACTAAAGTAAGTGTTCTCAGTGCAATCGGTCAGAAAGACTGTAAGCCTTGCTCAGCACTCCTAATAGACCTAGGCCCAGATCTTCTTTCAAGAGCCACTTTGAGAGAGAAAAGCACAATTCAGATTACATAACTCAAGTATCAGCAGTTTGCCTAAATAAACTATTTAATTTAATGTTACTCCTCCTAGAATCAAATGACTAAGCTATGCTCTGGATTTCTAGACACACATCCTCACTTGTCTAACTGCCAATGTGTCTACATTATTTTCATAACAGAAGCAACATCTTATGATGGGAAACTTGCTCAGTTTTTACAGGAAATTATTTCTCTCCAAAAATGTCAACTATAACTAAAAAGCTTAGGAGAATGAACACTAAGTTGAAAACAACTGTGATGCTAAGACGTTTGTAATGAACAGTTCGGGGGGGGGAGGAAGTGCAGTCAAACGCTCAGTTTTGTATGACACGGTTAATACATTTCTGTGAAATGATAACATGCTTCTGAGTGATAAGGGCAATTCAGGTTTTCTGCTCTTCCCTTGATATGAAAGAAAAGCTGTCTAATATTCATTATATGCCTTGTACATGGTTTACATTGTATTCGCTTGTGTGTATCAAATATGAGACAAAAGGCACCAAGCCTGAACTACTACTGTACCAGGAGGAAAGCACTGGGGCTACATGAGCAAACTGTACAGCAGAGTCAGGTAAAAACTACATTCAGCAGCTGAGGTTGGCATTTACCAGCCTGCAAGCTTATGCTTTGCAATATTATTTGGGGTCGGGCAGGAAGGATCGGTACCTCTAAGTGAGAGGTCTCTAGCTTCAGCTTCCTGATTCATGAGGATTACTCAAAACTGCAGTTACAGAGTGCATAAGTTTTGATGCATGAACAAGCTGAATCACATAAATGAAGGTTAAGTTCAAAGAAATATCTGCACATTGAGGCCATTGTGTTTGTGAAATTTTTCATTCACTTTACACTATTGTAGAACTGTACTCAATAGAAAAAAACCTTTTCTTCCTGAAAAAACAAGTTTACTCTCTTTTTCTCTTCCTCACAAGTTCCCAGGAGTATGTACCTTCACCACCACCAATGCTATCTCTATCACTATTTCCACACAGGGAAATTTTTAAGAGCAAAAAATACAAAAAAATCAATGCCATCACTATTTATTTACTTTTACAAAGCACTTCTTTATTGTGTTTACTGTGTATATCCTAATAGCCCTCTAAAGACTATCAAAATAGATTGCAATATGTACAATGGATGACAAAAGGAGGAAACAAACATCACCTGGAAGTTACTACATAGACAGGAAAGAAGTGGTTGCAATCTCTTTGCTTCCATTTCTTGATCCCACATTACAGCAGCACTACCAATGAGGGAAACACTTCCAGATTTCCCACATGCTGTAGGTATGCATCTGTAAGAACACCCAGCAAACCTGGACAGGTGGTTTACCTCAGTTAACACCTACTGCTAGTGTTAAATTGCAGTACATTTAGCCATTTTAGGAGTAAGGTGGTCAGAAACCAGGTGATACGTGCAGCTACTTCTGCTGCTCCAGCTGCAGCTTAAGCGTACATGAAGTTATTACCCAAGAAACACAGTTTTTGGGGTATTTCTTATACTGTTTCTACATAGCCAATAAAAGGGTGGATGCCTGATTCAGAGCTTCATGACATGAATTAGAGAAAACACACACACAAACGCCAAATGATTTATGAACTCTGAAAAGAGCAAAGCTGTCCTTATCTCCTTTAAGCAACCAATGCCAGCCTAACACTCAAAAAACCACCACAAACCAAACCAGCTCTTGCAGCATGTCTTGATTTCACCTTCTTCCTCTGTTTTGTCACAAAGGTCCACAGTATCACACTCAATAAAAAGAAACACTGAAACACTTCTAGCAATGGATTCAGATGGTGTTCTTTAAAGAGACTGTGCATCATCACAGTGAAAACTTCACAGAGGGATAATCCACCTAAGAGTTCATGAAAAGGCCCCACACCCACTCATTCCAGTGAAAAGCAGATTCTTCAAACACAAATCAGAAAATTTTCTTCAAACAACACAGATGTATTTGATCACTTCAGAAAGGCTAGAAGTGGGCAAATTTTCACCACACTACAAAATACAAGACAGGTCACCTACAGCAGTACCAACTGATCCTTACAAATACAAGAGTTTTTCCTTAGTATGCAAACCAAGTGCTACTCAGAAAGAAGCACTTCCATATAAGCAGGAGGACAGAAGTCATTTCCCTTTTCTCCTTACTCATAAACCCATGCACTCTTCCAGAAACATGGTTTCACTGCTGAGTAAAGTTTATTACTCTCTATTCCTGTCAACAACCTTGCTGACCTCTGTCCTTACATGAAAACAGGTTATTGAAGCTCCCTCTGTCCTTGTGATGGATGTGACTGCTTTCTGAAGTTTACTCTGAACATCACAGACACTGACATTTTACCAGAAGATGGGTATTAGATAGACATAATCCACTTAAAAGATTGGTAGAAAAACACGTTCAAAAATCTAGGTACTGTATTTACAAAGACAACAGAAAAAGTGCAGAAATTTCAATCAAATGACAAAGCAGCAGGTCAGTCATAAGCAGATTTTACTGAAAATCAGAGATTAGTCTGAACACTTCTGTTTCCATTCCATTTATATTGCTGGATTATTTCTGCCTCTTCATTAGTCCTGCAGTTGCTTTCTCTCTGAAGGGGGGGGTGGGGGACACAAAAAACCCCAAACAAACATCACCACCACAAAACCCCCACAACTTTCTGAAAGCCTTCAAGGTAAAGTTGAAAATCTGAAATCGCCGAAAAGCTAAGCAAGAGACATGACACACGAATCTCTATCAACATCAAAAAGTTTTGGTTTAGCATTTCAATTTGAATTTCATTATTTTATTTTTTTATAATTCCAGACCCCTCCCCAATGGCAAACTTACAAGTATATATAGCATTTTTATTTCTGACAAGTGAGTAATCTAGTAGGATTCATAGCCTTTATCTAGATGCTTCTGTATATACATATTTCTTTTTTCAATATAATGGCTTCAATGCAGTCCATTTTCAATTTTAGATGCAAGCTATAGGATAAGAAACCCAGAAAACCCTGCCTTTAGGGTCAACTACATTACTCTTTTCAGCTGTAGAACTTTTTTAGGCAGCAAACTGTTTAAGTTATAAGCAATCACAAACAAAAAAATACAATATGCTGAATTCACTCTACTTCCCTGCATTAGCTTTTTCACCCAGTTCATCATACAACTTGTCCTGCTCCAGGACACCCTATGGAAAGAAGATGTGTTTCCTTCTTCAAGCAACTGTCTTGGAGCTGTGACAAAATCGAGACATCAAAATCTCTGTGTAGCCAAAGGTCAGATAACACATACATACAGGCAATGGTTGTCTGCATTGGTTACCTATGTGGATAATCAGAGATTTTTTTCAAGCCATCCTGTGTGGCAAGGTTTTGGTAGCTGGCTACAGGGATAACTTCTGTCAGATGATGTCAGAAGCTTCCTCTATGTACAAGAGCCAGCACAGCCAGCTCCAAAACAGAACCACCACTGGCCAAGGCCAAGTCCATCAGTGACAGTGATTGCATCTCTAAGAGAACATATTTAAGAAGGGGGAAAGACTGCTGCACAACAGCAGCAACGACCCCAAGGTCAGTGAAAAAGGTGGGAGAGGAGATGCTCTAGGCACTGGAGCAGAAATTCTTCTGCAGGCTGTGGTGAAGACTTTGATGAGGCAGGCTATTCCCCTGCAGCCCACTGAGGTCCACGGTGCCGCAGAGATCACCTGCAGTCCACGGAGGACTCCACATCTGAGCAGGTGCCTGAAGGAGGCTGTGACCATCCTGGAAGACATACTAGGGCAGTTCATGAAGAACTGCAGCCCATGGGAAGGACTCATGCTGGAAAAGTTAGGGGGGACCTCACACTGGAGCAGGGGAAGAATGTGAGGAGGGAGGAGCAGCAGAGACAAGTCTGATAAACTGACCACAGCCCCCAGCCCTCATTTTCCTAAGCCACTCAGATGGAAGAGGAAGAGAAGGCTGGAGCTGAAGTTGAACCTGGGAAGAAGGGAGGGGTGGGGGAAAGATGTTTTAAGGTTTGTTTTTATTTCTCATTATCCTTCTCTGACTTTTCACTGGCAATTAATTAAACTAATTTCTCCAAATGAAGTCTGGTTTGCCTGTGACCGTACTTCCTGAACCTTGTGTCATACTACTTCTTCCCCATCCAGATGAGGAGAGTGAGTGATAAAAGTGGCTTTGGTGGGCACCTTGTGTTCAGCCGAAGTTATCTCATCACAACATAACCTCCTTTCTCGACTGAATTTTATTTTAGTTTCCATATTGCCTCATTTTTTTTCATTCTGCACAAATGAACTATACCCTGGAATTTGCTTCATGTCTCCTAATTCAGTAGTAGGCTACAGAGGTAATAGTGGATTTAGTACTTCCTTGTCTGTAGATGCCAATTCTCAGCTTGTAATATACTCTTTGACTTAGTAAGGTAAAGTATCTCATTGCTTGGTGATCTTGCCTGGCTAGTTATCACCCATTCTCTGTTCCATCAGGAATTCCCACACCCCATCACACTCTTACCTTTCTCAAGTAAACAAGACCCAGCTCTCCCAAACACTCCTACTACCATAGCTCCTTGTGCTCCAACTGATACTCATGGTAACATCTGAAAGCAAAAGCAGCAACACAGATGCACGTCAGCCAATACCTGTGACACATCCACATAGCTCAGCAGTTTTCAGTTGTTTGTCTAGCAGCTTAGCAGCCAAAATACCCCTTTGACATGAAAACTTTGAGAAAGAGGACACAAGTTACTGCAGTCACATCCAGGCTACATGGTCATTTTAAGAGACTAACTTATTTCGATGGGGATTGTTATTACCAGTATTTTTAAACAACTGAACAGACTACTACCACTGTTACTCTTAATGAAGGCACACCTCTCTCCAGTCCAGAACACAGGGCTCCCACATTCACACAGAAAGTACATACACAGATTTAAAGACACATATATAGCCCAGTTTTCTTTTAGGCGTATTTCAGCTGAAGCCAAGATCTCAGTAAGTAGCACACAGAACTGGAAGAGAAATGTCAAAGTAGCTGGGTCATCCAGTCCCAATAGCAAATCACTAGCTATACAACTGCATACTGTGGACAAGTTTCACAAAAAAACCCCGTGTAAGTTTACAATGCATTCAACACACATCATTCTAGGAAACCATAGAGCCAGTTTCAGCAAACTTTTTTTTTTATACCTTACATTATGCACTGAGGCATAATTAGAAGTGAAGGACTGTGGCCACTGCCAAATGGCAGATCTTTTTAAGAGACAGATAACTGCTTAGATGTCTGAGGTATCTAAGTTTGCCTGTCTGTCTGTGAGCATTTCCACATGCAGGTGCTGTTTGTCTCTAGAAGCAAACTCAAAGTATGCATGTCAAAAGAAAAAAGGTTAGAACTTAAGACAGTGGATTTAACACCAGACATCTCATGACCAGTTCTGAACGCTCAAGCCTTCTTTAAGATCACCAGTATGCTAATAACAGTAAAAGCCGGTGGAAAAATAGAGGATAGTCAGCAGAAATGTATATGTAAAGGAGACTTTGAATCAATAATGACCTTGTGACTTGAGAGATACCCATTTTTTGTTTCAGCACACTACCCTTCTCAACTTCAACAGTTTCTGTGTCATCTTCAAAGCAAAACAAAGCTTTCTAATAGCCTCTCTATAGTAATGAAGATCAGCCGCTGGACTTGTGGAAGAATGTCTCTTGCCCTTCTCTTTACAAATACAGATTTCAGAGTACAACAGCACATGACTCATTAAACATAGGCATAAAGAGTGAAATCAACACAGACCAATAGATCACACATTAATTCTGTCTTCATGATACTTGATTTGCAAAGTTGAAGCATGACTATTTGTGGTTGATGGTGAGAATTATGTTATTATTACACTTCTGAAGACAGTAGAGCAAATCTGCTCCTCAAACCTGCCTCCGTCTGCTCTGTTTCACAATGCTTTCTGGAAAGTAACATCTGCAGTGCTTGGGTGAGTAAATTTAGAATTTAAGCTCTCATTACTCAAGTTTTTCCAAAACAAAATATGCTATAGCCAGAGCAAAACTCCACCAGTTCAGACTTAAACAGAGATCAGACTACCACATTTCTTTTTAATATATACAACAACCAAAGTCCACTTCCCCTTCCTTCATAAGCAACACATTCGTAACAATAGCAGGTTGCTTCACGTGCAAAAGTCTTTCTTGGTAACACCATAAAAATAAAGTTCTGAGCCCTGTTTTGCAGTTCATACAAAATCCTCACAAGGAATCCAAGCAGTTGAAGCAAGATAGCATTTTGTTTACCAGTGCTGAGAATCACTTCCACGTCCCAGAAACGTGTCTCCCAGGACATGATTCTTCACCATCAGCCTGCTAGCTATATCTTCCACTGAGCACTCTGGGCAGGCCTGGAGAACAGGTAACCACATGTCCTGGTTTCCCTCTGCCTAAGACTTTGTAATAGCTCTCCCATTTTGATGTCGCTGCTCCAGTGACAACATAAAAAGCTTCAGTGGTCACAAGAATGCTGAACATACTCATCTGTAAGAGGTGCAATTCAGCCCAGCAAAGGATTTTTACTGCACTTTGAAATTTGTTCCTTCAGCAATAGCCTTGAAAAGGACAAGCTTAATTGGCCTGGGAGGTAGCAAAAGCAAGGAAAAAGCCTGGAAAGCCATGAGAACAATCTAGGACATTCCAGCATGAGTCCTCAAATGAGCTGAGGGGAGCACAAAACCTTTAAACACAAGCAGCTGCAAACCCAAGACAGCAAGAGTCAGGCAAAGCAAAGTAAAGGCTTAAAACACAAGTGGTTAATAGGAAATCACCTCTGAATTTCACCACATGGACTGACGGCAAGGAAGAGGCAGCTGACACACACACACTCCAAAAAGGCACCACAAGGGCCACAATGCGGCTGAAAATTTCTTTCCAGTACCACACATAGCTGTTAGGAACTCCAAATTTCAAGCGTCTATAAGCTGGTAGTCTACATAAGAGAACAGGCAAGTGTACTTACAAGCCACAATTCTCCAGATGCACTGTGTCTATAATTCAAGAACAATGGGGCTATCAGACCAAAATGTTCATATTGATGAGTTACCCTCTTTCTCAAAACTGGACAAACTGTCCCAGAACAAGCATTTAAAAGTCACTTTTATGTCTGAGAAGACCATCCTTGCCCCTTTGGATATGCTGATTAAGTTAGCATAGCATAACTTTCTAGCACAGACAATCCCTAAGCAGTAACTCCAAAGATACTGCATAATAAATATCAAAGCATGTCAGTGTACAGATATTTAACAACAGTCAGACTAACTGTACTAAGCAGTTTTAAAGTATTCTCATCTATTGCTCTTTACAGAGATCATAAGATCTTCCATGGTTATTCTAGACCTTCCTCCTAAAGAGATGCAATAAACCTTAGACAACATTTCTTCTTCAAATTGTGTAAATTCATGATCTTTAGAAGATCAAAATTAAAACCAGTCCAGGTGGCAATCATTCAAGTATCTCTTTTCTGGACAATCAACCCTATTTTGAAAAACCATAGAGACATAAAAGGCCGTAACTAGACGTGGTGCCTTGAAAACAAAGCTCTCTTATGGTGTTGTACAGTGGTAGAATGATCTCCTATGTCTCGCCTTTTAATTGCAAATTATTAGACTGCTTCTTTAGCTCTCTTGCTACTTGAGACCAAAAAAACCCAAAGGGCTAAACCAGCAGAAAATGGAGAAACATAAAGGTACAGAAGAGCTAAGTTGCTAGAAACAGTTACCTCTCTGACATCAGTCGCAAACAGAAAATGCAGCATCCAAAAAAGAACTGGTAGGAAACAAAAACTTGATGTAATGCAGAAATGTAACGCTACAGAATAACAAGTGGCACAACTCTTTGTTTTAAAATGCTTTAAAACCACTTTTGTCCCAACCTAGCTGAAGACTCAGTAACTCCAGAACACCCTGGCATCCTCGTTTGGCTTCACTACCCATCCTGCCACACAGCCTCCACACAGCCCATAAACAAGAAATACAGATGATGCTTCACTTAATTCACAGTAAACAAATCCATAACAATATGGGCAACTCACTTACTCTGAAAATTCTCTTTTATGGCACAGATGTTTTAAGAGTGATCCTCAAAAGAAATCTGTTGTTACATGAACATCAGAAATAATGAAAGTTTATGTTCATGGACTTTTGTTCTGTATTTTCATGTTTTCTCCCTGCAATAACCCAGTTTGCCTCCAAATCCTTACAATTCCCATTGCCCGCAATTCCTTTGGTTTCCCTAGTCCTCGAGATCCTCCATTATTTCCTGTGTCCTTGTAAGAGAGACCATACACTGCAGCTGTTTGGAAGCAAAATACTGTCTAACTGCCCTCCAACTACCTATGTCCACAGATCAATATGTCAAACGGAACAGCATCAGATCCCTTCAAGCTGTTTGCTTCAGAGAACAGACTAATTTATCTGCTACTTAACCAGTGATTTATTAGAAGTCTTTCTAAAAACCTAAAAAGCCTCCCTCAAGTTTGAAGCTATTTACAGAGAAAGAGGACTATGCTAACAAGTATGACAGCTTTACTTAAGAATTCCAATTTCACTTTTACATGGGAAGGCAGCCTGAGGAGGTCATACACCACAGTTTTTCACTCTTCTCCTACTTTCTGCTGTGTTGATATTTTATATTATTGACTGAATTCTTGTTTGTACCATTCTCTCTTAAAAATACTATAGAAAATTTATACACTAGCAGAGTCATCATATCAGAAACACTGGTTTGGTGAAGACTAACAAAAAAGGATAAAAATACATAAATGAATATATTTTTATATTTTTTACATACCCTCCAAGCTTGTAACACCGCCCACCCTCCCACCCATTCCTGAACACATCTCCATTAATTTATCTGGCACTTTTAGAGAGTGTACCAAGTCTGACAGCAAAGACAGGACTAAACATCCGCTATACCTCTAAGACTGAAAAATAATAAAAATTGAAGTGCATACTTTTGTCTGTCAGATGAAAAACAGACTGTTTGTACATAAAGCAGCAAGAAAGTTAGGAAGAACGGCTGAGAGGCAGAAATGTAGCTCTGCTTTAAATACAAAGAGCTATTGATGCTTTACCCAGAAGCATTTAGACATTAAATACCCATCACAAAAGGTACTTTTGGGTGTGTGAGGAGGAAGCATAAGAGAAAGTCAGGGTTAAAAAGAAAAAGCAGTCTCACAGGACTGAGGTGACATTTGTATGCCAAAGGAAACTGAGGTCTCACCATCACTTCTGACCATGTCCAACTAAAACCAGCCCCAAATTGCTGTTCCTTCTCTATTTAAAACACCTGAAGCAGGCATCCCCAGGCTAAAGGTAACATGCTCAATACACAGTCATAGAGAGTTATTCAGGCTGCAAGAGACTGCTGGATATCCCATAATTCAATCCCCCTGCTCAGACCAGGGCAATTTAGAGCAGTGCCTTGCCTGGCTAAGTTCTGAATCTCTCCGAAGTTGAAAGGTCCATAATGTCTGCAGTTCTCTGCTTTAGAGTGAAGAAAGGTTCTTCCTAATAATATCACATATTCAGGTGTTTCACACATTCAAGTGTTTCAGCCTGGGCCCTATTCCCAGTCTCTTGCCCTACTAGCATGCAAAAGTCTGGCTCTCTTCTTCATTTGCCGTAAGACGAGAATAGACGCCATTGGGATCTCTCAGCTGGGATCTCCCTTGGGCCATCTCTTCAACCAGGCTGCGCAATCTACCTCTCCTCAACGGTGCCGTGCTGCAGCCCCTGCATAAGCTTGCTGCCTTCGAGCGAGCTCACTCCACTAGGTCAGCACCTGTCTTTTCCACAGAGCTGCTACCCACCCCTTCCACCCCCTCATGGCACACAGCTGTTCTGCCCCAGCGCAGGACTCGGCCTTTGCTGAATGCCATAGGGTCCCCAGCTCTCCAGGCTGTCAAGGTCCCTCTGAATAGCACACCTGCACCCCAGCACACTGACTGGTCCTCACCATATAATGCAATCTGCGAGAGAGCTGAGGATCACTATTCCACCAGAGAGATCTGTTGTTCCATAAAATGGTTTTTTCCAGGTTTGTAAGGTGACACAATCCTAGTCACTATTGTATCATTTTTACCCTATTTACCACTTTCACAGCTCTTCCCCAATCCTTCATGTTCATAATGCCTTTATCCAATAAAAAGCCGCCAAAATGCAACAAACCCTTTAAGTTCTTTTTCCTCAGTGTCCAAATTCTTCATTTGTAATATTTTTTTGTATCTCATTGCTTAAAGCAGCATCAATACCCTATGGGCACAAAAGACTGACAGTGTTTTAAAAATTAAATTAAGTTTTAATAAAGAAAGGAATATTTTTCTATCTCATCCACTTTTTCAGTCCAACTCAACAGGTCCCTATGAAGAACAGTGTCAAATATATCTTGAATCTCACTTTCTTGAAATACGTCCCTGCAGTATGTACCTCAGTTTGCTGATCTTTACAAGGGTAATCGCATATTTCTTAAGTTTGAAGACACTTGTCACACTGGTGGCTAAAAGCCTTCACTCCTGAGCCTCCAAAAATCAAAACGCATTTCTGAAACAGCTCAGGAGTCTAACCTGTACCCAACCTCCAAAATAATCTGCAAAAGCAATTTTCAGATCATATCATAAACACTTTATGTAAACTTGCTCAAAAAGACACACAAACCACAACGATCACAGACTCACAGGGTTTCTGTGCCAAAAGGCTCAATATCCTACTGCATGATAATTCTTTCCAAAAACTACTGCTTACTCTGCTTGGCGTTGGGCCATTTCAGCTTATAAACAGGAAAAAAGTGATGCCATGGAAAAGATACATAAAGAAAGCCTGCACACACACTAAAAAAAGCAGATAAACACATTTTTAATGGAAATTTTAAAAATCACTTTAAAATGTCGACTGGTAGGCAGGGAGGAAAAAATCCACCACAATTCATATCCCGCAAACATTTGCACAGGCTCTTAATGAAAGCAGAAGTATCCATGTGCCTGAAAAACAAAACTTCACAGAGCAAGAACCCAAGCAGAGAGTAAACATAAATCTAATATTTTCACTCTGGAACCTGAATATACTTAGGTGCCAAGTAGCAAAAGATAAAGAGGTGATAACTTTCAGCTGAGCTGAAAAAACAGGCAGCAAGTGTTTTCAAACTGTATGTTGCTGTTCCGTGGTGCAGGTTCAATCATACGGCATCAGAGCTGTTCCAAGTATTCTCTGACAGACTCAGCTGCTCCATATACACAGCCAATGTTTCTAGCCATACTTTGTGGTTTAATAGCCATTCCTCGGGCTCTTACACAACTAGAAGTCATCCAAACAAATACAGTGCACGGCTTTTAGCAATTTTTAAACTATTTAAGGGTAGTCTTCCTAACAGGGAATTTTCCAAGCATGCAGATTACAGAGTATTTTAATAAGACTCACAGAATTCATACTTTACTCCTCCACAGGCTGGCAGAAAATTTATAACATAACAATCTTCCTCGTACCCTCCTTCCAGAAAAATGTGCACAAACACAAATCACATTATCTTGGAAGCAGAGATCAGTAGTATTACAGGAAGAAGTGCAATTCCACCATTCATAAAGAGTATTAGAAACAATCATAAACACCTTCTAACAGTTTAAGCAACGTTCTTAACTGACACTGGCTGCACTCCCTTGTGCTACATTTGTGTTCCTTACACGGAAGAACAGAAATTCAGTTAAAGACTTACTTAAGTTTTTCAGAGGTTTATTTTGTCGGATTTTTTCTTTTTTGGTTGTTGGGGGGTTTTTAGGCTTGGTTTGGTTTTTGTAATTGAAATTAGAGTACATTTCTTTAATATTTTCATTTCCCATTTGAGATTGTCCTAGAAGCTGGTGACTAAGTCCAAACGCTTAAAGACGTGAACTTCGAAATACTACAATGTTGCATTGAAGGCTGGTTATTATGACAGCCCACATTTAAGAAAACCACACCAGCTGCCAGACAATGCAGCAAGCAACACAGATTATTTGTGTGGATGCAGAACCCCAGTCATTACAAAAGACATTTGAGAAATATCTTGACACACTTTCCCACCAAGAGGCTGATAAAACACGTTATTTTTTCAAACATCACGGTGGCAAAGGGCTTGCATGAGAGAGATGATACAGAGACTCAACCTAAACACAGTGCCAGGGATAATGGGAACAGCAACTCAGGAGCTTAGAGCTGGGATGCCAGGCTCTTCACTGAGAAAAATCTAAGGGAAAGGGTTCTAAGAATGAACATTTGGAGCATATGTGTGCATTTCAGAAGCTCAGAAAACACTGTATATCAGTGTTTACTTAAAATAGTTGTGAAAATACCTATGACTTAACTGTTTAAAAAACTTCTGCATCTTTCCTTAAGTGAAGTATGCATTCTTTGCCCTACATTACACATCAAGCAACTTCCTGAAGGAAGCTTTATTTTAAGTCATCAAAGCACAAGAACAGTATTTTTCCCATCAAGAATGGAGGATCTTTTCTTTATGCAAGGAAATCCAACAACCAAGCATTTACTGTACTTCACGTACACAAAAAAGAAAAAATGGTTTAGAACAAGCATAGAAGAATGCAACCAGAAGGTGTAAAAAAAAAAAAAGGCATTAAAAAAGCCGTAACACAAAACGAACAAAACCCAGTAAATCAAAGGTGGGGAAAAACAGTACTATCATATCAAAATACTCATGTAAAGGCAGCTCCCAGTGTGCCATGGTTTAACCCTGACGAAGTACCAGCAGCAGCCCTCCATCACTGTCCCCCTTTGCCACTGGCATGTGAGAGAGAATCAGGAAAAGTAGAACTTGTGGACTGAGAGTTTAGTAATTGAAATAAAGTAAAATACTGAAACAGCAATAATGATATAGTATTATAATTATAATGAAAAGGGAGATGAGGGGGTGGGGGGAAAGGGGTGACCCAGGAATAAAACCCAAGAGAAACAAGTGATGCACAATACCATCACTCACCACACGCTGACTGATGCCCAGAGTGCCTGCAAGGAAGAAAATTAACTTTATTCCACCCAAAACCAGGACACTGCAAAATTCGTAACCCTCTCTTATTCTGGTACCCTACCTTCCTGTCAACCCATCCACATCTTCCATCACACTAACACTGACAATCCTTATGTTTAGATGACAAATCTCCACCTGAACTTCAAATATGAAGCAGATGCCATACGAGACCATTTAAAATACCTAAGGTGCAAGAACTAAGAAAAAAGTTGCAAAGCTATTGGTTGAAAAAGATTTAAAGCCCATCTTCCTCAGGAAAAAAAAATGGTCAAAAAGATTCTGTCTGCATGTGAATTTCATTTGCCAAGGTAATTTGTGGGTGAAAAAAGGGCTGTATAAGCAACAAAACTAAATATAAAAAGGCAAAGAAAAAAACCCCAAAACCCACCATTATTTTTTTAATTGAACACAGCTTTTCCAAGAATTTACAACGTTCTCAATCATGCTTATTAATATTCTTTAAAGCAGTTTCTCATTTTAACCTTTCTGTGACAAGGTAAACATATTTTTCAAACTCATTATGTTCATGGCTTAGACCAAAAGGATAATTTAGATTATTTAATAAGCAGATGTTGCAAAGCAGAGCATGCATTTCCAAATTAAAGACATATCTCTGGTCTTCTTGCTATTATAAACTGAAATTTGTACTTTAGAGAATATTCTGAATTTTTTATTCCTGTGCTGCTTTATATTTTACATCTAATATATGCCAGATTAGACAAAGATCAAGTTGTTCACACTCTATGAACTACAATTAAAAGAACTGCATATTAATTTTATATTATATACTTTCTTTAAAATAGATTTATTTCAGTTTCACACTATCCTTAAATACTTCTATTGGGGGTGGGGGGTGGCAGTATATCAACACTTGCTAGTATCCACTTGCGCTGCCTTGATGCTGGCACCTAAAAGGCACACCTCCAAAGAACAATTTCTGGCCATAAAATTGTTATTTCCAGTTCCTATAAACACTACAAAGTAAAAGTGAAATAAAAATATAGAAGTGATAGTCACAGAGCATGGCTTAAAATGAATGCACATTATCTGAAAATAATTGTTAAGGAAGTACATTTGCATTTTTTTCCCAAATTAATCCTATAAATATGCAACTCATATCTCTTATAACCAACTTCTTGAAACAAACACTTATTATATGTCTGTTAACATTAATTCTGCAATTACTATAATCTATTCAAAGTACAACTAATTTATGTAAAAAACAAAGCCTCCTATCTTCCTTTAGAATTCAAAAGTAGCAAAACTAACATACCAACATTACAATAAATAATTCTGATATGCTAAAGGTAATTGGAATCTCATGTCCAAAACAGATCATGTTCAAACATGCAGAGTAATAGATTTACAATATTGTGGTAATTCTAACCAAGAAGTGCCATCAAGCCATTTCTTTACATTGCACTTTCACCAAATTAAAACAGAGATGCTCCAAAGATAGTTTCTGGTTTCGGTGGAGATTTTTTTGTTTGTTTATTTTTTCTTTAATCTATTAAAATCAAATGTAACTCTTGAAAAAGTCTCCATATATTGAACACGCTTCACTTGTTCCTACCAAGAAGCTATCTTTCCATCTCACTTTATTTTATATGGTTATAAAGCTGTGAAGGCATCATCATGCCATAAATAAAAAACCTACCATCTATCTCCAGACATGCCAGAATTAAATATGACTCTCACTGTAAAGCCACATTAACTGCTCTCCAGTTCAAGAACAAAACCGCAAATACCACACAGAGATGGTATAACTACGCACAACTGCTGAAAGCACAAAAGTTTATATGTGTCAATATGAACACACAATTCTATTACAACTGCTCGGCATATACAGCATTAAGCACAATCACTATTAATTCAGCTTTCTACTGCACTTACCGGACACCTCATACAATCTTTACATGAAGTCCAACTGCTCACATTCTACAATCAACTATGTCTGAAAACTGGCACTAATCCTTTCAGCAGAAGTTTCAGCTTCTTCAAACCGAAAGACTTAGTAAATGCGTAGTTATTTGCCAAAATAAGCACCTTCCATTACCCCTCTTAATATAGGACTTAACCTCGTGTGCACCTTAAAAAACAATGAAACTAACTAAAGACTTAGCAACAGAAGGAGAAAAAGCAATATTAAGTAAACTTAGCAAAGTTCATCAGATGACATCCAAAGAGCTGATATGAGTAACAAAGACATTTAAGAGCAAAGCTGTTTTCACCAGTTATGGACATAACACTGTATCTTAAATACAGCAAAAAACTTTCAAAAGCCATCTTTCCTTTCCAGATGTTGCGAAACCTGAGAATGTCAACACAGACCTTAAAAACAAATAAACAAAAAACCCAAACCAAAATACAAAAACAAAACCACTAAGAATTTCCACTACAGACATACTTTTCCTAGCTGACAACCCTTCCTCTAGGTGAATTACTCTTTTTCACCAAGGAGATGCAGGTATCTCAGCAGAGGCAAAAAACTTTATGGACAGTGAAATGCCTGTTAAGATCAAGATCAATTTTCTGAACAAAGCGAAGAATCAGCAGCATTTCTTTCACATTTGACAGCCACAAATGGAGACTTTCCATTCTGTTGACACATACTGGAAAAAAACACAAAAGAAACAACAGCAGAAGAGACCCAGCCATCACCGAATATTTTTCTGCTGGGAGAAAAGACATAGCAAACATTCTCTTAACCTTGCATGTAAACTGCAGCAATTTCATTGCCCCTCAATGTTTTAGGATCAGATAACAATACAGGTTTTTATCAAAAGTTAATATATTAGGATCAAGAGTACGACTAAGAGGATGCTCAGCAAAACAATCCAAGTTCGGCTCTGATGCCTGAGTTCAGTGCATCATTCTTCCCTCTGGTGACAAATATTCGACTGAAAAAGGTAGACCTTCATGAAGAGTCTTTCCCTTTGGAGAAAAGGAAACAAACAAACAAACACTTCTCATGCCCAATCTAGGAACCTCCTGGATTTGTCTGAAAATTATGACACTATTTCAAAATTAGAAGATGAATCACGTATCATATTATTTGAAAACATTTCATGTTTTTTTTGAGAGGATGACTAGCAACAAGCATTCACCTGCTACCGTGACCTAAGTATACTGTAAAACTTAAATCTTTCAATTTGGGTGTCTGCAAGAGCTCTTTTGAGCAAAATCATTCTGGCTATTGCAATTACCATTAAACACAGGACTTTTAAGGGCTTTTAAACTAGTGCTAGTGAATACCAAAACTTCAGCACAAACCCAAAAAAGCCCCTTTCTGGAGAATAAAAAGTCCAGCATTCCTTAATCCAACACCAAGGTCTTTGTACACTAGGCCTGTGAAGAATTCATTATATGATAGAAGTGATAGTTCTCTTCTCCGCCATGACTTTCCAAATCATGGAAAATACAAAAACTTTTATCTCCCAACAGTAGCATACTAGGTCAATTTGTCTATAGGATTGCTAAGAGCTTAAGAAGATTAGGAGAGGTTTTGAGATCAAGCTTTAAGATAAGGTTATCATCTACACCAGGAATGTCCATGCAATTTTAAAACAAAAAGTTGAAATAGAGCTTCATCAGGTAAAACCTCCTTTTCCAAATACTCTATACTGGAAAAATATTTTTCTCCTATATATTTTATTTGGAAGGCCTGGGAGAGACTAATCTGCCCCGTGCACTGTGTGCTCTCAGGACACAGGAAAAGCTGCTTTTGAACTATGTAATACAATGCAAAGGTAAAAATTCAAGTTCTCCCTCAACTTTCTGCATTGTAATCCTTTACTATGCTGTCAATTACGAATTTCCAGAGGGTCTTGTCTATAAAACCTACTTCATTTCAGAGCAAGACTTCTATCAGTACAAACACCCATACCATAGACTCCGGTAAATCACCCAACTAAGTGCCCAAGACATAAGCACCACTAAAAATACATTCTAAGAAAAGACTTTATTAGACCCCTCATTTCTTCACCCTCCAGGCCCAAAGAACGATGTCTTGTTTTCTGACCTTCTCCCATACCACTTCCTAATTAGTAACTTCATATATGCATAAACAACTTCATTCTGGCTGCCATTCACAAAGAACAGCTTAGGAAAACATCTAAGGCCTTGATCCCAAAACCACACAGACACGCGTTTAAATATAAGCATGTGGGAAACTCCAGCACAGCCTTGGAAGCGGCTCTTGTGTTTGACTATAAACAAGCACATCAACCCATATGTTGGGACCACAGTCCTGAAAACATCGAAGCTTCACGATGAACGAACCACATGTCCAAAACCAGCTCCTCAGAGGGACCCTGCTGTGGGGCGGTTTCTAAGAGGAAATCCAAGAATACGTCTATGGGACTGACAATGAAAACCCCGAAGACACCCAAGGGAGGGTCGCACATGGCAAGAGCCTGACTTGCAAACAGCATTTTGGAGCTCCACGCAGGAACTCTATATCACCGGTCACTGTGCTCCGTGAATTCCCGCAGTTACCGGCAGCCCGCTGCGAGGGGCGGAACCTGGCTCCGGGCACGGATACATCGCCCCCTCCCTCCCCCCCTCTCTCTCACACTCACATACACGCATACACACACATACACACACACAGAGAAATCCTTCCAGGAGCGGGGCACAGCCGGCAGGCTGCAGCAGGCCGGCGGCCGCTGCGCAGGGGAGGGAGGGCGGCAGCAGGCGAGGCCCCGGCGCTGCCCAGGGCACATCAAAGTGTGATGAGACGCAGGAGAGAGGGAGAGCGCACACGATGCCCCGCACGGCGCAACCCCTGCGGCTGCGCCGGCGGGCAAGGGCGCGGGGCTGGGGAGCGCTGGCGGCAGCAGCCAGAGGCGCCCGCCCGAGCGCCAGCACTGCGGGCCGCCCGCGCTTCGCACCGCCGCATCCCCGACCGACCGTCGGGGAAAGAGCCATCGCCGCGCCGGCCACCGGCGCAAAGGCGGCCCCGAGCACTTCGCTGCCGGCCGGGCGACACATGGCCTGCCGCCAGCCGCCGCCGCGATTCGCCACGCCGTGCTCAGAACAGCGGGAGTTTGCCCTCCGTCCCGTCCCGTCCCGCCTGTGGCCCCCACCCGGGGACGGACCCCGGGCGCTGCGGAGGGCAATTCCGCGGCCCTACGGGCCGGCTGCGCTGCCAGCCGGCGTTGGGACGCCCGGACCCTCTCCCCGTCCCCCGGGGCCCCTCTCCCGCTCACCTGGTGGCGGGGCTCTGGCGCCCGGGACGCCGCGGGGTGCGCCGTGCCCTGCGGGGCTGCCCCGGCCCTGGCTCCGCGCTCCCGCCTCCGGCAAGCTCGGCCCGTGGTGGGGCGGCGGCGGGCAGAGGGCGGCGGGCGGCGGTAAGCGACCGGAACCGCCGCTCATGGCGAGTCCCGGGAAGCCGGAGCGGGAGCGGACACGGGCGCGGGTCCGGGGGAGTGCCGGGAGAAGGGAGGCAGCCGAGGGGGAGGTGGGGGCGGCGACGGCGGCCCCAGCAGCGGGGGAGGAGGCAACGGAGGAGGCGGGGGGCGGCGGAGGGGAGGAGGAGAAGGCAGGCAGGAAGGGGGCGGCGGAAGAAGCCACCCATCTGCCGCNCGGGCGGCCACCGGCATCGCTGCCCGCTCCGGCCGGCCGGCGGCGGCCGCCGTCCCGGGAGCAGCCCCACCGCGGGGACAGGGGAGCGGTCAGCGCCAGCGGGGACGCGTGGGTGGCTTCGGCGGCGTGGGGAGACTGCGGCCGGGGCGCAGGCCACCGCCGGGCGCGGGGGGACGGTGCCCAGCCGTGCCGGCCGCTTCAGCGGAGAAGCTGCTTACTACTGCCGCCGAGGAGGAGGAGGAAGTCTCCCCGCCTGCTTCCTCCCTCCCTGCCTCCCTCCTTCCCTCCCTGCCTCCAGCCCCAGCGGCCCGCCGGCAGCCCGGCGCCTCCCCAAGGCCTCTCGCCGCTCACAGCAGCGCTGCCGCAGGGCGTGACGAGCCGCGGGGCGCGCAGAGGCGCGGCCCCCCCCGCACTGCGGCGGTGCCTCCTCGGGACAGAAGGAGCGGGGTCCGTTCCGGGACCCCCGGCGGGCCGCAGCGCTCCCCGAGTAAGCCCTGCGCTCAGAGCCCGGAACCATCCTCGCCCTGTCCCGCGTTCCGTCTCCGCGGGCACGGGCGCCGCCGCGGCCCTTCGCCCTCGCTGTCCAGTTCCGCGCCCGCCGAGGCGGCACGGCGCTCCGGGGACGGGGGCGACGGCCCGGGGGCAGGGGGTAAAGGTCGCGATCGACGGGCGAGCCGGCCCCCACAGGCACATGTAGGGAGTGGGGACCGCCCCATCCAGGCGTCAGCGGGGGACGGTGGGTACCGATCCCTCACAGGGACACACCGCGCCTGCCGGTGTATGCAAAAAAGTCAAGGATGTCGGTAAAGGGATAGGTTAAGGACAGGGATGTCCTTAAGCTGTCACGGTGACGCCGGTTTATTCCTTTATTGTCAGATGAACAACATTCTAGCAAATACGTTGACGTGAGAAGACACCAGGAACGCAACTAGGTTTCTCTGGGAGTGAGGGAAATGCCTCATGTGCATTACATGCGTCCCTGCGATGTGGAGAAACAGCTGAGTGTGCGGTGACACCAGCGGGTTCTCAGGAAGAGTGGAATAGTGGGGAAAAAACCACATGCATTAACCAAGAAAATTCACAGCGAAGTTTACTACCTAGAGGGGTGCACTTGCTGTCCTCAGTTGTACAACAGTAATTCTCTGATATCTAAATGTGCAGACAGAGAATTCATTTCATTTTGCACATCACAGCAGTGCTGCCTTCTCCTGTGCAGTGCTGTGAGTGGGAAATGTTTCCGCAAATCCTGCCTTTGCCAGCATTGCCCCACTGTGCCAGTCTTTCCTCACTCCCTGTCATTTGGTTGAGGTTTTCATCCGGTGTGGGAGCAGCTGATCATGACTCCCCAGAGGATTAACAACTCTGGGGCTTGTAGCAGATTATTGATATGATTCTTGTGTCCCAACAAATTTTTAAGGTCATTCAAAACCTTTCTTGATTTTTTTGCTTAAGCTTTATGGAGTGTTAGTTCTCCAGCCTTGAGATAAGAAACAACTCAAACAGCTCCTATCTCCTGATTCTGTGAAACAAGAGGGTCTGAAGTACTTTCCTGAAGTATCTTCCACTTCACCTTTCTGAGGTGTCTGCACCTCTTTCAGATTGCTGCTCTCTGGCATGCACATGCAGCCTGCATGAAGCTCCTGGCAGTTCACAGTTGGCAGAAAGTGACAAACAGAGCCACTATTGTTTTTATGATGATTCATTTTTCACTTGCTTCCTGGGGGGAAGTTGCTTTAAAACTACTCTCATGCTGAAGGTAATACCTAAAATTGCATTGTGGCATGGACTTCCTTTTTTGTGAGCCCTCCAAAACCAGCAAGTTTGAATACTAATTTTACACTACAGGAAAAGGTGTGAAAATAGCACCAGTCCTTCAGCTAAGACAATCTTTTTAATCTTTTTGTGTGTAGACTGTCTTCCAGAAATAAGTGAAGTTATTTCTGCAGTATGAAGCTACTTTAGCTATTAGTCTAGCACACACTCCAGACTACAGGCTACCTGGAAATTCAGGAGAGCTGTTTCTGTGCAATTTGGGGCAGGAGTCCTGCAGACATAACCTGACAGTGGTGGTGCACTGCACTTCATTTTCTTCTGGAGCTTTGGTGTTCCATTTTCGTCTTGGTTCTGAATTTAAATAAAGCCTTTTCAAGGTAACATCATTGCAAAAGCTAGATCCGGATTTTTTTTTTTTTTCTGGAGTGTCATTTTACTCAAGTAGGATAAAAGATACTACCTTTCGTCTAATACCCTATTAGGGTAAGTACCACATTTGGAAAACGGGCAAACTTTTAGCAGTGGACAAAAAGTCTTCTTCAGATCTGCTTAAGGTCTTCAGGTACTTAAAGATAAGGTTTTATCTAAGGTTTGAAACAGCTGTTAACTCATTTTTCTAAACAGAAACATGCTGATGTATATCCAGAGTTACACTCCTTGGTAATTTATATCAAACAGATCCAGGGAAAAGTTATAAAAAGCTTCTTTTTTTTCCCTTTGTTCTGATTTTTGTTTTCAAGTTTACGAACTTGAAATGCTGCAGTGATCACAGAGCCACAGCACTCAGTATTTTAGGCTTTTTCTGGCTTCAGGTGAATTCAGATTTCACTGGTTTGAGTTAGAACAATCATTACAAGAAATCTGCCACTGATGCAAGCTCTTCTGCAGAATGAGTGTGCTTTTCTCCCAACCTCATAACCAATTCTGCCTAAAAAAAAATCCAGATTTGGAGTCTAGGTTTCCATACCTCTCCCAATGGTCTGGAAGAATCAGTTACACGTATGATTTTTAGGGTTCTTACTGTGATACAATGTTGAAAACTCTGGGATAGATATATTGTTTCACTAAAAATTGACAAAGTTAAACATCCATTGTGCCAGTGCATCTCTTAAAAGCTGATAGCAGCAGAAGTGGTATAAGCCAGGCTTTGCGATGGGATGATTTCTATCATGAATCCTTCATTGTCTCTGTTTTGTTTCTGTTGGTGCTGCTGAAGTGCCTGATTATTAGACAGACATATAGAAAAAAAAAATATTACTGCAAGTAAGGCTGGCAAGATTGAAAAAACTGATTATGGACCTTGAAAATTGATATGGTAACTGATCTGTGGAATACCTCAAAGGCACTGGGGAATATTCACCTAAAGAGGTGAAACAACCTCTAACCCAGGTGAAGTGCCCGTGTAGCAATGCCCACAGCATGGGTAACAAACAGCAACATCTGGAAGCCACTGTGCAGCTGGAACACTGTGGTCTAATCACTGTCACTGAAACGTGCAGGGACAAATTGCATGGCTGGAGCACTGCATCAGTGGCTATAAACTGTTCAGAAGGGACAGGCAAGGAAGGAGGAGCAGGCGGCAGGAGGATGTTAACCTCCATGTAAAAAATGGATGAACTACACAGAGCTGCCGTGGAAAACCAATAATGAACAGATCAAATGGGTAAAAATTTATGCGTAAAAATTGGGGTCAAGCCAAAAAGGCTTGATGTAATCAAATAAACGTCATGGCTGATGTTTACTACAGGCCACGAGATTTAGGGGAGGATGTTAATGAAGTCTTTTTACTTCAGCTACAGGAAGATTCACTCTCCAGGCTCTGATCCTGATGGGGGGGCTTTGACCACTGAATTTGCTGGGAAAGTACACAGGAAGCTGTAAGCAGGCCAGGAGACTCCTGGAGTGCATTGAGGTCTTAATCCAGCTGAAAGACAGCCCAACCAGAGGAGAAACTTTACCACAACAATAAGAATAATAAGAAGGACTTCTGCAGGTATGTGGTCAGAAAAGGACACTAAAGAAAATGTAAGCCCTCAATAAATAAGACAGGATAACGGGTCTGATACAGAAAAGGCTGAGGCACTCAACATTTTTTTGCCTCAGTTTTCAGTGGTAAACTCTCTTCCCACATCTCTCAAGCCCCTTGTACCTGATCAAAAT
The DNA here is from genome assembly GCA_013397775.1 of Eulacestoma nigropectus. NCBI lineage: Eukaryota > Metazoa > Chordata > Aves > Passeriformes > Eulacestoma > Eulacestoma nigropectus. The sequence goes on along the minus strand of VZTE01001601.1, from coordinate 204,616 downwards.
TACATCTTCTTCAGTTTAGAGTTAACTCTTGTCCAATAAGTTTTGATTTGTACGGAAAAAATATGCAGTTCAAATGAGTATGAGAAATACAATGTGGAAGGGACAGTGCAGGCAAAAGGATAGGTGGTTTCATCATGCATTTTACTTTATCACTGGCAGGATGTTTCTTGTCCTTTCAGTTGCTGCTCTGGATTAAGCCTGATAGTCAGGCTCTATGTAGATTACAAGATTTTTGCCCTGTGGTGGCACACGTTTCTCACAAGAAATCTAGGTAGAACAACTTCAGTCATTCTGAATTTCTTACACTCTAGTCTTCAGATATATTAAAGTGCACATCCAAGAGGGATGTCGTGAAACTCTTCCACGTTACAATGGAGAGTATGACGTTGTTTGTAGTAGATATTGCAGCTTTATCCCACACTGTAAAACACCTTGCATGCATCCCTCTGTTTCTGAACAAGTAGCAGCAGAAATATGGACCTGCTTTTTCAAATGACTATTACACATGGTGGCTAATATTTAAACCCCATATGAAGTTGCATGATTGTCATAGCTACTGAGTAATGGTAGCAGAGTGTAGCCAGACTGAGCGGAATATCAAACTGAAGAAAAGTAGATCTGCTATTGCAGTGTTGCAGTGCAGATGTAAAAGCTAACCCTTAGGCAGTTAGACTCCTGGACTGTGTTCACTCACCTCCTGCTCAGGTTTTGGCTAGCATGTATTGAGGGGACAATCATGGGTGGTCTCATGGGGAAAGTGGGAAAAAGTGCACCACACCCTTTGGCCCACGGTTTACCTCATGCAAATACATTCTTGGCTGTCAATCTGTTGCAAACAGCTGCTCCTTTATCCCATAGCAATCTAGTTGATATTTCACATTATAAGTTACCTTCTAATGCTATCCATCCTGTGGATTGATGAAAGAATTAGATAATTGAACTGATATGATTTTGCATTGATATTGATAGAAGAACTGATATCATGAACATTATCGTGAATTGATAAAAGGACTAGAGGAGTGGAGAATCATTATTAAGTCTCATTCTCCCTGTGTAGCTGCCAGTAAAAAAAAATCTCATGGCACATGGCAACTGACAGTACATTACAGAGCCTTGAACAGTGTCCCTGAACCATCCACTGCAGCTGTTCCCAGGAAAAGTGATATAGTTAATATTCTTAATGAATAAGATCCATATGCTGAACAACGCCAGCAGTATACTTTAAATACCTCAGTGTGGTATCCAGGAATTCAGGAGAAGATTCAACACCTATCACTCAAAAAACACTGAGTCACTTTGCTAGACTTTCAAGGGAAAGGAATAAGGGAAGCTGTGGACACTGTGAGAATGAAACTAGTCATTACTGAGCCTTGGATACAATCCAAGACTTAAGTCTTTTTTCTCCTCCACTAGGACCTGATAAATGACCAAGTGAAAGCTGTCATTCAACCTGCATGCTACAGAAAGTAACTATCTAGAAAGTATGCTACGTATTCCCTGGAACTCTATTAATACGCAGATGATGAGGTGTTAAAACTGGAGACAATGTTGACAACATCTAAAAAGACAGCAAGCTTCATGTATCAGGCAGTGGTAACCCTGGCATTGAGAAATCTTGTATTCTATCACGTAAACCCACAGAAGTTTGTAAACTCTGCAGTAACTTGGACCGTGAGGTGCAAATATCAAAAGTCTCACATCCATGCCAGCAGAATTCTGGACTCACACTTGGCCTATACCCTTAGGATCAATGTGGAACACAGCATACTCTCAAATTGAAGAACTGGAAACCTTAAGAACCAGATATGAAAAGGCTATTATGTAACAAAAACAAGTGACTGTTGCAATCAACCATGATACCTGCTGGAATTTTTCGAATTGCAGCAGAAATTGAACAAATTGTTGGACATCATTGATGTGATATTTTTATGAGATTCATACCATCTGCATCTGGCATGTTGCACCTTATATTACATCCTATGATCATTGTATTATTGTGTTCTTTTTATTTTTTATTGTTATGCTGGTATATTTGCTAATTGCTTTTCTCTCCATGTTGAAAATATCTCACATTTAACTCTTCAATGGTTAAATGATTCTCACCTGCCAGTGAGAATACTATCTCCTTCCAGGTGTTGCATCATAGGGTATAAGAAATATATGTATAATCAACAGAAGACCTGTAAGGACTAATCTGAAAGCTAGGTTTATATTTGCTTATTCACTGACAGGGTTCCAGAGCCTGGTTAAAAGAAATAATCAGTATGCTGTCCTGAACTGTGGCCAAATTTCAATTTTTAATTTTTTTTTCCACAAAATGCCTTTAAATACCGTTGTACCTTCCCTAAAGAATAGAAAGGTTCAGGAAAGGAACAAGTAGCCATTTGATTCAGAACAGAGAGATTATCAATCATAATGAATGGAGTTTAGTTACAGAGTGAGAAGAGGACAGGCTAGAGTAATATACCTTGAGCTAGGGCTTTGACAGAACATTAGCACTGGTGTTTTTATTTAGGTAACAGAATTTATTGTCTGCCTTGTTTAATGTTTCATAGGCTTTGTGTGTACATTCCCATCAAATGCACACAAGTAATGTCTCCTATCCCAGGCTAAAGTTTTCTGGAGAAATAAAACAAGAAATTTAAAAAACATGTTTGAATGACAGAAACCATCATTAGTGACTGTGTGGGTCTGAGGCACAAAGAGAATTTACAAGATGTCTACATTCAGAATTGACAGGCTCTGATTCTCAGTGCTTCTGGAGGCTGCATTTCACTCTTAGGCATATTTAGCAAGTAGTAGAGAAATTACCCATTCATCCACCAAAACCAGAAAACACAGCTACAGAGGGACTAATTACACTGTGACATTTATCTCCTCACTTGACAGGGCTACATATTTCATTGATGCATGGTTTTGGGTTTTTTTTTGCTTTCACGTGCTGCATCACTTCAGTGAAAAGAAAGGATTCTGCCAATAGAGCAGGAGAACATCTGTCTCTGTTAATGGAGAACCTGTACTGAGTTTCCTTCTTTTCTCCAGTTAAACCCCAACAAGAAATTAGCATTTCCATGTGAATGTCCATGCATACAGAGAAGCAAATCTAGGATGAGGTGGCAAAGATTGACATTGCTTATTTTGCCTACTAGTCTTTGAAGGCTTTGTTATTTACAAACCAAAAAATACTGAGTAGAAAATTATCAAATTCAGATATTGTCACTAATATATGCATATACATACATACATATATATATATACACACACACACATACACGCACACATGTATATATATATATATGCATCTACTGTGAAGTTGCCTGAGGACTGAGACAAAGGCATTTGTACTTAAGCCTTTAAAAACTTTTGAAATCTTGATGGAGTTAAGATGACCTCACCACCTTCTGGAACTAGAAGAATCTGTGTGAGATTCTCTAAGCCAATTCATTTTAGTGGGTTGATTTAGGTTCAAACTAAGGCTCCTGCTGGTGTTTGGTGAATGGCTATAATGGGAGTAGAGGGTGTTTGTATGTGTGCATGAGCACATGTCGGTGTGTACAGTCTGTATAGCCTGTATTTTCCATCCAGAGTGAGTGTATGAAAAAAACAAACCTCCTTGTGGATGCAGAAGGAAAAAACTCCATGCAATTCCAGAGTCTATTTGTCAAGGAATACAGAGGAAGAAAATAAAAGAAGACTTTGTGGTAAAGTATTGGCTGACATATGGGCAAAGAAGCTGGTAATTGATCCTCATTGTGTTTAGGCAAGTAGGACTTTATATCACTTAAGAATACACAGGTAATGACTGTTTTATTGTACTCCTTGGGGTCAATTAAACATGTGTTTTTACTTAAGAATAAAGAGGTCTAATGGGAAGTGCCTTGGACACAGTTCTGCTGTCACTGATGGTTCTCCAAGGAGTCTACAAAGATGCAGCATGAGCTGAATCTGTATGTACGTTTGCACCTGCAGCCACCATGTGACTGTTGGCATGGAGTGCCTCAGCCCAGGATGGGGTTAATTGCCCAGCACCAGCTCTCCTACCAAAGTGACCCCTGACCACTTGAATTACGCGATCCTGCGAAATCACACTGGAGCATTTCTTTTCTCATCAGCAAGGGAATCTTCGCTCCTTTACATGATGGTTGATCTGTTTTTGGCATTCCCGCTTCCAGTTTAACCAGTTCTGCAGTTAAGTCTTCTTGTGAACTGCACCAGGTAATTCCTCTGTCATAAATTGCCATTGCTAAGCAGTTGCCATTTGAATTTCTCCTTCATGACAAAAACCCCTTTTTGGTTTGATCAGGGCAAATCATCCACGTGTCCCCAGACTGGCTGATTTAAGACTAAGGTTGTGGAAGTGTTGTACATATGCAACCATGAGGTATGTACATAGTTCTGTGGGGTGGTAGAATTTATTGTCTGCTATTACTTTCAGATGTACGAGACAGAAAGACCCCTCAGGTGCATTCAGTCAACATGTGGAGACAGTTAAACAGTGAAGTGTGCGATAGTTTAGGTGTGCCGTGTCTTACCCAACTTCTTAATGGGTGTCTCTGTGGACAGCCCTATTTCTTCTGTAAAATCATCTCCAGAGCAAGGTGCTGCCTATGGCTTGGTTGAAGGAGGGAGGACAAGGTTCTAAAAGGAGGATCCCTCACTCAATGACATGCTTGAGGCATAATGAATATTTTAATTTCTTTTCGACTGAGATGTCTTTCCCTCCTGATCAGTACAACCCTGCCATATCTCAGGATAGTAGATTTTCTGGATGAGTTTGGCCAAACCAATGCCTTTTTGCCTGAGGCAGCTGGAATTATTGTCAGTGTGTTATTCGTCTGCTCTTCCACTGAGCCCTTTCAAAGCCACTCAGCTAACCAGATGAAAGGGACGCCCTGGAGGACCACAACTCTTTGATTAGCACCTAAAACAAAATGTCATTTGTGACTTTATCAGCATGGCTTATGAGTAATATAATACAATAGTGGCTGGTGCTGAAACAGATTGAACAGCTCACACCCCTTGGATGTTAGATATTTGTTTGCTGGCATTTGATTTGCACCAGCCTAGAGTGACTGATAGTGCAGGGCAAGGTATTGTTGTAACAGATAGAAGATAGCAGATAGATCATAAGTCTGCATGTGGCAGAACTGGGACCGTGCAAGTTTCAGAGAGGGTTTTGTGACAGAACACACAATATATCCAGACAGTGAGGAACAAATACTCCCAAGCATAAGCTTTCACTTGTATTTCAATAAGAATACAAATCTTCCAGGGTCTCCAAAGGTCAGTTTCCTGTTTCAGTGGTCCATAAGATATCAAAAGAGAGTCCAGAATCACTGCGTCAGGCATGGATATAGAAACATACATATGCACTAACACGTACGTGTGTACACAAATACACCCAGAGGCATAAAAGGATGAAACAAAGTTGGGATATGTAGAAACTTCATAATCTCTGAAAACTCCTCTGTAAATAGGATGTCAGTCCTCTTTTTTTTGAAAAAAAAAAAAAAAGAATCCCAAAACGCTTTTGCCAATAAGTAGTCATGATCACCGCTAAGTGGGCCACAAATCCTGCTCTGCTTATTGCTGCTTTTTAGCTCACCACTAAATATGGCCCAAGCAGATGAGTGCTGCTCTCTGCAAAATGCAAATTCCAAACCTACACTGCTGGCTATAGCTTAATGCTAGGAACTCTAATGTTCTTCATGCTTTCAGCACACAGAAGAATATCAGCCATGTGAGGGACTACTGTTACAGTATTCATTTTGAAGATGTAGGCTGATTAATGCAGTGAAAGCTGCTTACTCCCCCTCCTTCTCCTGTCCTCTATTCAGGCCAAGCAAGATCACATTCTGATTTACTAATGAGAAACTGAAAGTCATTGGACAACTCTCCTCATATGACAAGTTTATTAGTCTTCTAAACATCAGAAGCAGGACTGCATTTTAGTTGATTAAACATTAGAGGGGTAAAGAAGTCCAGATAGCTGGAAAAGATTTATGAAGGAAATTTTAATTTTAATTTTGTACATTGGTGATGATTATAGATGAAAGACGTGTGATGGAGCCCTGTTGTCCTGGAGCCTGCTAATGGGAAGTGGTGAATGGATACTTCGGTTTTCTTCACTTGCCTGTGCAGATTTTGCTTTACCTATTAGACTGTTTTTATCACAATACATGACTTTTCTGCCTTTAAGCCTTCTGATTGTCTTCCCCATCCCACTGGACGGGAGTGGTTATGTTGGGTTTGGCTGCCTGCCGGGGTTAGCCCATCACAATCTGCCAACAGTAGGCTACTGCCATGGTATCTGAGGTGGAGAGCTTTCAAACAAAGCAGAAGAGCCATAAGACATGGATATATGCTTTTTTTCCTGATGTTGTTAATTTTCACTTTTAATGCAGCCCTGAAAGTTCTGAGCAGAGACTGTGACTGTTGTCTGCAGAAACTTGTGCAATTACAGTGACGTTCTGGCAAACCACTGGTTCCAGATTCTTCGTACAACTTCAAAGGTGTTTTCCTGGGTAAAAACACAGGTCCAGACCACAAAGTAGCATCTTCTCTTGCTTCTCGTGGTGAACAATGGCACACACTCTTCACAACTTCTTCATCAGTCTTATTAGTTCAATTCCTTCACATGTGCAGAGGACCCCTGAAATCTGGCGCTTGCAGCACAATGATCCGTTGAGCCTTGAGGCTCAGTGTGAGTGTTAAAGAAATAATTACACAAGTAGCCTCATATACCTAGTGGGATTACCTACTCAGGGTTCACCAATAGGGAGCTTTATAGGCCTGCCTACCTCTCTCAAAAGTAAAAGATTTAGCTGGAAATGCTTAAATGCCTGCATGACTCAGGCATCAAAGTCCTGTTCAGAGATGTTAAGGTCCAGATCTTCAATGGCAGTCATGTGCCAAGCTGAGATTTGAGCAGTCATTGTGCCAAGCAGGAGTTCACACTGGCTAGATGAATGCACAGCATTAAAATTATGACCTTCAGGAATCCCACAAGACTTTGTGAAAATGGCATTTTCACAGTAAAAAAAAAGTAACTTTCTACTACTTCTTTTCATGGCTATCTATTAGTTTTAAGTATTTTCTAAATCCATATAGAACTAATTATAGAGTTAAATGTTTGCCATCTCCAGACATCATGCTTTAAGGAGCTGTAACAAATGGAATTAATAACGTTGATTTAAAATTCAATGCCTTTAAACATTGAAAATTCAAGGCATGATTAGATTATTAATGACAAAATCCTGCAAAAATGGACAGTGCTAAAATTTGGAAACTGGTCTTTGCCAGACTCAGCATTATCTTGGAATAATAGAGTGGCGTGGGTTGGAAGGAACCTTAAAGATCATCTAGTTCCAACCCTGTCCACCGTGGGCAGCAATGTCCCCCACTGGATTAGGATGTTCAGGGCCACATCCAACCTGGCCTTGGGATGAGGCATCCACAACTTTTCTGGGCAATCTGTTCCAGTACCACACCACCCTCTGAACTGAGAATTTCTTCCTACCATCTAATCTAAATTTCCCACACCCCCCCTTTTTTATTTTTATTTTTAAAGTTTGATACCATTTCCCCTTCTCCTATCACTATCTACCCATGTAAGTTGCCATTAGAAGTGTGGTCTGCCCACCACTGACCTTTCCTTTGGCCCTGTACAGAAGTACATTGCAGCTTTGTCTGTCACCATGAGATGAATTTTTTCTTCATAACCATTAACCTTCTTCATTTTATATGATGGACCTGCTCTGGGCATGAACAGTGGTTTCCCCACCTCCCTACCTTTTTTTTAAAAAAAGCTTATGTCAGCATGTTTGTCGGTTTTTACCACTGTTACAGAAAACCTCAGTTCTTTTGTTAAAAATATTAACTACACAATGCAAGACATTTGCATTGTCTAAATCAGCAGAGATGCTTCTACAGTTTCAATGAAAAGAGGATATCTTTGAGGCAAAGAAACATAGTGACATTTATATGTACCTGCTCAGCTGGCACTGGAAGCTGTGCAAAACATTTTGCATTTCTTTTCCATCACCTACACACTCCTTACTAAGGGTGAGTGCTGATTATGCTGGTACAATTTCCCTGCCTTTTCCGTGTTTCTTTCTGTTTCTGGCTTCTGATATTTTCTTTTAATACCTGATGGTGATTACAGAACAACATTGTGTGGGCCTTCAACATACAAAAAACTCTTGTGGGTGCCTTTGGTGGAGCTGTACCTTTCCTTACATTGGAGTCCAGAGATCAATTAATGAAATGGTACTAAATGGGAGGCTGAATCAGGAATATTACTGAGCATGAACACATCTATATACAGAAGTATGTAAAGCCCTTATATACTTTCCTCTACAGTGGTCAGACTTTACCTAAACCTATTAAACATTCATGGCTAAATTTTCTTCAGCAACAGAGTAGAAATGCCTTAGACTGTGGATTACACCTTGCAGGAGGCTTTTGAAGTGACCCTTATTTGGATGCTGTAGTAATAGAAAGGACGATCTTCAGTGCATGGCAGTTCACAACCCCTTGCGGTTTATGATAAACAAGACCAATCAGCAAATCAAAGACTGGAATAAACCACAAACTTCTCTACAAGCTGTGCTTGGTAAGCTGAAAGTTTGCTTCAAGCAACAAATAGTTGTGAACTGCCAGTGTTAGACAAAAGATCAGTTCTTAGAAGATGTTTCCAAAACCGGTCTGTGTGTTGAATGTAGTACCACAGAATGCAACAATAAGTGGCAAAGAGAGGAGACGAGCTTACTGCTTGGAGCAGCATTCTACCTGAGCCTAACACTGACTACAAGACAGATTTTTCACTTTATTAATAGCTATGTTTATTCTACTAACAGCATCTGGGGGGAAATGGGATATTTGGCTCAAATTTCAAGCAGTTGATAATTTCATTAGTATATTAGAGTATTTCTCTATCAAAAGCTACATGGCAGTATTTTCACAGAAATGTCTCAGCATAAGAGAAAACTGCAACAAATTCTTGCACAAACTAGGCATGCAGCAACACTTCTAGATCAGTGAAAATCCAGGTTCAGCACAGTACGATTCTCTGCATCCTGAGATACTTAAAGCAAAAGAAGTGAAAACTAATAGCTAACGATATGAACTGATTGCCATTGTTCTTGTATTCCCACTGCCATTATGCTGTTTAACATTAGATGTACACGCAGCAGTCAGCCAGACATGACTGAAAGTCTGGTCCCTTTTTAAAAAGGTACAAAATCTACAGTATCCACACTGACATTATAGACCTGGGTAAGCCATCTGCCAACTGTACTAACTTGAAAGTTAGCATTTTAACTCCCATGGCTGGTGTTTGCCTTGACAGAATAATGGTTTGACATTTTTTGCTCCCAACCTGGGGGCTTAGCACCTTACTAGACCACATTCCTATCTTGCTGTACAGAAGAGGAGATGCAAAACACCTTCTTCTGCCAGCAACTGCACTGCTCTCCATAAATGGGGGGCAAACAAAGCCTGGAAACCATGGGTTTAAAACCAGGCATAAATACAACATGTCACAAACACCTCTGGGCAGATCCAGTGTCACAGGCAGGACTGGTATCTGCTCACAACCCTGGAGCAGATGCTGTCACATACATGGAGTGGAGACTTTGCAGGAAATTGTGCAGACTGCCCTGAGCACCGGACTGATAACTGATTCTGCGTGGTGCACAGTCTTCCAGCTTCTCCATCAGTTCTTGGACCTCTTGGGATCTGAATGTCCTGTTTCTCAAAAATGTGCCTGCTTTTTCAAGTGGACCTGATTTTTTTCATCAGACCCTGGAATATCAGCATTTCATAGAGTCAGAATGGTTTGAGTTGGAAATACCTTAAAGATTGCCTAGTTTCAACACCCTGGCATGGGTAGGGACATTTCCCAGGTTTCTCAAAGCCTCATCCAATTTTGTCTTGAACGCTTCCAGAAATGAGGAATCCACAACATCTCCAGGCAACCTGTTCCAGTGCCTCATCACCCTCATGGTAAAGAATTTCTTCCTAATATCTAATCTAAACTTACTCTCCCTAAATTTGAAGCCATTCTCTTTTGTCCTGTCACTACATACTGTTGTAAAAAGTCCCTGTCCAGCTTTCCTATAGGACCCTTTTAGGTACTGGAAAATTCTGTAAGATCTCCCTGGAGACTTCTCCAGGCCTAAGAAATGCAACCCTCTCAGCCTGTCTTCATAAGGAAGGAGCCCCATCCCTCTGATCATCTTTGTGCCTTTGCTGGACTCATTCCAACAGGCCTAGTTCTTTCTTGTGTTGGGGGTCTTGTGTTGGATGTGTCTAATGGTTGTCTGGCAGTTTGCTGGTAGCTAAAATGATCTGTGTTCTTCTGCCCAACAGCTCAGAACCATAAATTTGAATCCACAGTCAGATCTTGTAAGAAGTCAGCTGGGAAACAACTGGGATTCATGATTCACTGCACCTTCTCTCTATAGGCCACATCACTGAGAGGGTTATTCTTCCAACAAGTAAAGTTAAAGGAGATCAGGTATATTTTAGACTTTGGAAATAACAAGCTCTTAGAGAACACATAGTTTCAGATCCAGGATTCATTTGTCAGAGAACTGAGTTGTTAGGAAACTGAGTAGTCTGCAGATGTTTTCACTCATTATTTGTATAAAGCCTTTCTAGTAGAGAAGAAGTGGTACTCTTTGCCAGCTTTTTCATTATCTGGCTTTTAAAAACACAAATGTCACCACCTATTTAAATGCTTGTCTTTCAGAGGAAGAAAGCCTGAAAAAAAAGGAGATAATCCTTTTTAGGACTGTAGTGCTAGTTTGAACTGTTTCTTGTGCATTACGGTTTTTGGAAGAGTATGGTTTAGATGCTCAAGAGATGCGACATTAGACTGAGTTTTGAGACAAATGGAGAATTTTAGATGTTGCCATTCTTGCGGAAGTTTTTTGGCACGTAGGAGCAGGCTGTCTTCAGAGAGTAATGATGATCAAGAGTCACCTTGGTATTTGTTCTTTAATTTGGTCCTTCCTGAGTTATTGTCTACCATTACCTGAACTTCTATCAACAAGGTATCATCCTTTTTTATAGATGTTTCTGGCTGGTCTTACTCCAGGATATGTTTTTCATAATTTCCATCGGGTCATCATTTCAGTATGTCAACCAAAAAAATTGATTTGGCATTTTCATCTTGTTCTGTCATTCTGTTTACCCCTACAGACTCTTTTTACACCTGGGCTTTTTCTCCTCGGGTATGAGTCAGTCAGAGACCCTCCTGCAATATCATAGTAGCTAAAGAAGAAACTGAAATATGTAGTGAAACATATAATACACATAAGAAGCTTTACCTGTTGAGTCTTGAAGAAACTCTTGTGCTAGATCTATGTGTGCAAGGAGCAACACAGAAGTGTTCCCCAAACTTCAGTTTGGCCAAAAGAGCTTCTTCTCATTTCTGCATGAAATTATGTGATTATCTAATTGCAGCAAAATGCAGCACTATTAGTCAACTTGCCTACACCAGGAGTTAGTGTTTTCTCTTGCTCTGAATAAATCTGATTGGTTTGCTCAGCACTTGCAGAGGAAGTGGCTTTATAGCTGGAGTGAGGGCTATCAGTACTTTTGTCCAAAACACAAAAGGAGAAGAAGGTGCCCTGGCAGAATCTCGTTCCGTGAGTTATGCTTGCCTAGAAATGAGTGTGGTATTAGAGACTGTAAATTACAGGTAGCAAACGAGACTGAATGAGGCTGATTAGAAACATCTGTTTGCATACAGATACCACTTTCTGGCAATGAGCAACAAAAGAAGTAATAAGTTAAGTGAGGTTTGGTAGCTGTTTGCCTGCTTGTAGTACTGGATCTCCTTTTGTGCTCAGATGCTCATGTTCCAACTTTGAATAAATATTTAAATTCTCTCTCTAGTTATAAGAGAAAAAGCTAGATAGAAAGTGGCACAATATCCATGATTTTTCACACTGATGCTTAGGACAGATCTGCAAGCTGCGTAGTCTTTTAGAGAAAACAGGAAATAATATGAGTCACTTAGGAATGAGAAATACATGTTTAAACCACCCATGGTCTGGCAAAAAACTTGCAGTGCAGTTCCTTTTTTAATGTGAATACCATGGAAAAGGATAAGCCAAGTCAGTTTTGCAATATTGCTCTGTTTTAACATAGCTGTGCAAACTGTAAAACAAAACCTTTGATCACACAATAGTACTCCAGCTTTCCTCAGATGATTGTCATTTTACATAGAACCTCTTACACATTTCTTCTAGAAAAATAAAAGGTTCTCGTAAGAATATTAAATTTTTGTTTCTCCTTCTAGAGCATTGGCTATTTAATGCTACATACATTCCAGGTGGGATTTTTTTTCTCTCTATCTATATCTATAAATTTTTTTCCTAGTACTTTAGCAAAACCCTTTTGTAACAGTCAACATGATCAGTCAAATACTGCTGCTCTAGATAACTTGAAGCAGTAAGAAGTTAGAACTTCTGTATTTCATCTTCTGAATGAAAATACCACTGCTTTCAAGTATCAAATCCCTCACTTTCACATTTGGAAAGTCCTCAGTAAGGTAACGTCCCAGTCTCAGATGAATGGCAAAAGTTTCCTATTTCAGTTTTTCCCCTATCTTTTCCCTAGAAAAGGGAAATTGGAACTTCACTGTTTTTTTCCCCTCTTAATTATAATCTGCTGGTTCTATCTTGAAATATTCAAACAGAATAATCAATCTTACAATTGAGAAATTATATTGCTAAGGTCTATATGTGAGAGTGTGATTGCTGATCTAGTCAAGAGGATACTTACCAATTACTGCCATGGAAGCCAGCACAGGTCTGCAAGGACCACCTAAGGACTATAGCTGTTATTTGATTTTGGAAATTGTTTAATTTTTTTTCCATCATTCCAGATGGTAGGAGTAACTCTGATTCCTTCAGGGCTGCCAAAAAATTAAAGTGGAAAAAATGTGAGCAATTCCTTGAGGTGAGCCTTTGCCCTGCACATTCTAGTTGCATTACTTCTGCTTGGGGTGGATAGTGGTCACTTTGATCTGGCAAGCTGGAGATTTTTCTCCTAAGTGTGAGATTAATTTAGAAACTTCTTGCATTAAAGTCTACCTCCATCTGTTCTGCTAGCCTGGTTCTCACTGAGGTTCATGCAAACCCTTTCATGGGTATGAGGAAGGAGCTTTCCAATGTGAGTCTTTTCAGCCAGTAAATTTCTCATTACACATTACAGGTCTGTTAGGAAAAACAAGTTAAGGAGAGCTAGTCTGTGAGTAGAAAATTAACATTTCCCCTTCTGTCTTCTGGGATGAGAAAATAACTATGATTACTCAGTCAGGGCTGTCAGAAAGGGCACAATGCCTGAGGAAGTGAAAACTGTTGAGGCCACAAGCAGTCAGACTGAGGGAAAGAAACTTGGAGCTTCTCCAAGCAGTCTGTAAACTGCTGTTTCGCCAAGACCAGACCTTCGGCGGGTGCAACCTAAGCACCCAAGATCTGGCGCCTCCCTGAGGCAAGCACAATTCCTAAGTGGGGCCACCTGGTACTCTAAGGACATAGTTTTCCTCTCAGACTCATACAGCCATCCTGAGGACCTGCAGTCCTCGCACAACACCTGTGAGAAGAAGCTTTTAAAGGCAAAGTTTTTCAGTGGAAAGCTCTCTTTCAGAATATGATGAGAAACCAGCACCATGATAGGGAGTGTGAGATGAGCCGTACCCTGTTGTGATCACATTGCTCCAGAGAAGAGAGGTAGACTTTGGCTACACACCAATCAGCGTCACTTGCTTTTTTAATAGCAAAAATACTGAGTGGTGCCGTGCTCACCTGGGCATGACAAACACTTCTCCACTCATAATGTTGAAAGAAATGTAGTCCTTTTACCCAGGGAGGTTTCAAAGCTTACATCAGAAAAATCCTGTCATGCTTCTTCTGTTTGTTTTCCCATACAAATTCGTGGCGTGAATTCTGTAGCTACTCTGACAGAAGATTTGCAAAATAACAGTGAAGACACAAGGATAAGCACATCTCTGTGACAGAAAATATATTCACTGCTTGACCTTTACTGGTGTCAGCTGCCATCATTGCCTCATGGCTGATCACAGTATTTGGACAGACTACAGGCAGTAAAAGTGGTCAGAGGTCTGCATTTCAGGCTGTTATTAACAATACAGCCTAGGACAAACCATGTGTGAAAATCTCTTGTATGTGTCATTTCCAGTTAATAATTCCTGGAAAATAAATATATTATTTCAAGTGCTCAAATTATGACAAGGATGTAGTGTCTCTCCTCAGCTTTAAGTAATGTATTCTGAATATAGGAATTGCCATATATTGGAGTGCCAAGCAAATGATGTATAGCAAAGAGATACCTTTGCTGATAAGCTTTGAGATAAAGAACCCAGACTGGCACTGGTTCCTGGCTTAGGAGGGCTCGTTCCTTCTGGCACCTCATCAAAATGCCCTCTGAAAAATTCAGCTATGCTTCTCTCAAAAGCCAGACTGGCAGGCTGTGTATATCAGTTGTGGGGACAGGCACAGCTGGAACCTCTCTGCTCCAGTGACCTTCCCATATTTCTGTTCTAAACTTAGTGATAGCAAGTCTGTACTCATTTGTTCTTATGCCAGCATCAGGTTTTAGCTCAAAAAGTTCCTCACCCAACACAGCATTTTGTAATCTGATGTTTTTACAGAAAGAAATCAAGTGCCTTCAAGCCTTCTCTTAACTGGGAGAAAAAACCCTGCTCTTTTTGTGCTCTTTCAGAAGATCTGTGAGTCTGCCCAGAGCCCTGACTGTAGCACTGGGCAGTACAGGAGGTATTAGGACATGTTTGAGACCGGGTTTGCTTCAAGCTGTGAGTTGAGGTTTCTGAACCTCATGCTGTGTCTTTCAATTTTCTAATTGCTTTTTCCTCCATTGAATTTTTCTGTTTAATCTCATATTTTAGTATTCAGGATACTCTTGAGGTCTGTGAGTGGCATGAAGAAACAGTGGTATCTCCATACAACAGTTATATCTTGTTTTGAACAAGAGGATTTCTTTCAGTGTTGTTACAAATGAGTGATTTAGGTCATTTAAAGAATCACCATTGAAGGTACTGACAAAAGCACGTTCAATATAAATTTGTGAAAGCGTGACTTAAAGTTTGGTGGCAAGGTTCACTCTATTACCTACGATATAGATGAAGCATACATAGGACAATCAGATTATGAACCATACTTAAAACAATTGGGTTAGAATCAGTTTAGAATGATTCACACATAGACTGAGGATGTAAAAGGATAAGGATACAAAATGGTAAGGGAGACCCTCCTGTTAAGCCATGAAGTTCAGTGAGGACCCCCTTGCTTTCTAAACTCCTGATGGAGCCTAGGTCCATCAGCTGAGCACAATCTTAGTCCCAGCCTCCTGGTTAATGGTTTATGTCTAAAAGATTTGTCAGTGCCTGATCATTGACAAACTTAACATTTAGAAAGGGAGGCAACAGGATTTACTACAATTACAACAGTGACTTGATAACAGATTCAAGATGGCAGACTCATACTGTACTTGGTAGAGGGTACTTGAACCAATTCAGACACACACAAACACAGATGTGTATATGGATATACACGTAAAAAGGTACCTGTTAAGACTGATGCTAAATGTCTTTGCATCTCTGTGGGTGAAGGGTTGAGCCTCAAGGAGCTGGGTACCAGCACAGGCCCTATTTTCAGTTTTCAATGCCTGTCCTCAGTCCTCAAACCTGTGGATTGGTGAGCTCCAAGAGACTCTGAGCAAGATGCTGGTGCAGCCACTGCAGCCCAGGGGAGCTCAAAGGGAGCTCCACTTGGGACTGTTGTTCGTAGGGTCGCAAGTTGCTTGGCTTTAGTCATCAGTCAGTCTCCATCCTGGCCTCAATCCAGATCAGTAATTTTCCTCAAAATTTCCGTAACAATAATATTATTCCACTTGGGCTATGATTCAGGCAAGTAGTGTTACAAGGCTTTCAGGGTTATCTCTTGGTTATCTCTTGTCCCCTTCCTTGGTTAGGCAACAGAATTTCCTGCTATGGACCAGGATAAGATGTTTCTGCTAAGTTCAAGGGGAGATTCACCAGCCCAGTGCAATTAATCCAGGACAAAGCCTAACAAGAATGCACCACCACATATGCTGGAAGTCTCTTTTAAAATGGTGAATTTAAATGAGCTACAGATTAGCTGATCTGAAAGTAGACTGAAAAACTAAATTACAGTGCTTCACACTTGGATATGCATTTTGTACTAGTAATCCAGTATATTGGCTAATAACCTAATTCATATAAATAATCTCTGGTTCTGTCCTTCTTGAAGTCTGGACACGGAATAAACAGAATGGAAATAAGGAAAAACAAACAAAATAGTTTATCACTGTAGTATAAATTCCCTGGTGTTACAGATCTCACTAAGGGAACTTCCATTCCTCACTAAGTCTTGTTTTGGAAAACAGTATATTCTCTCTTACTCAAGCAATTGCAATAAAAATAAACAATAACCCAAAGATACATTGACATCCAGATTTTAAAAATCTTGGCTGCTATCATACCCCATTTTCCTCTCCTGAGAATGGGGGAGGAAGGAAGAATTTCCATTGTTTTGAGTGGGAGGTGCTAGGTTGTGAGTTAAACACTGTGGTGTGAGTTAAGTTCTGTAAAACTGAGAACTCTCATTTATGAGTGAGAATGCCTGGGAGCTGATTCCCTGGCCCTGCAAACATATCCACTAAATTATCCCAAAGCTTTCGTGATCCAGGAAATGCTACAGTGCATGCCTCTGCTGTAAAGTTTGCCCACTGAGTTGGTCATTCAGACTGCTATAACAAAGGGACCAAGAGGCGATGAGAAAATTTCACCACAAACGAGGTGTACTGGGCAAGAAGGCTGCTCTTTTGATGCTGTCCCAGACTGGAGTTTCACTTGTACCTTTCTGTAACATAGCTCCTACTTAGTCTTCTGATTGCATTATCCAAAGTCAGGTTCATGTCCACAGCAAAGGCAAACGTCGATAGGAAGCACCACCACTACAAGCAGTGCCTCAACCTCTCCAGTTGGCTCTCATGCTTCTCCGTGGCACGAAGACAGTAAATAGCTCACACAAGTGTTGACTGGCTCCAGTGCTTTTGTTAAGGTTGTGCCAGATTTTTTGCTTTCCTAGGAATGCTGGAACATAAAATACCATTAAATGAGTGGAAACTTGAGAGTAGGAATGCAGGAGCTAAACTAAGAATTTTCACATGGATTTTGTGCTCGGGAAACTCACTCTCTTTGGTTTGTTTCCTAGTTTTTTCATATTATTTCAGGACAAACAACAGTTACTTGGGCTTTGTCAGATATTCACAAGGTTTTATTGCTATACTAACTTTCACCTCCTGTATTTTCTTGTTCCATAGATAGGTTTTCCAGTGTTATCGAGTCCTATTGTATTAAACCATTAAAGCAAGAATTATACTTTTTAAAAAGTTTTTTAAAGCACAGCAACATTCTGGAGTCTGACCAAGCGTCCAAGAAACAAGTGATAACAGTAGATAGAAATTTAGATTGAAGTGGTAAATGTCAATGGTGTCTCATTAACTATGTTGACATTCCTGATTCTATCCTACAGCTCAGATCCTATTCTACAGCTGTGTGCTTAGGTAAACTCAAGACATATTCAGGAATATGGAATGGGCCACTGTAGTGATCCTGAACAGGAGATTATTGTTCAGAGCCAATGATCCACAAAACAGCTCTCCTGAGTAGATCCTGGACAGTGCTATGCTGCACTATGCAGAATGGATGCCTTGGCCTTTAGTCCTTAATCGGTTTGACTTTTGCACTTTGACTTTTTCTGCCCAGAACTCCGCATACTGTTACATCCTCACTGATTTTGGCAGCCTGTAGTGGAGGTACAGCCCAAGTCATAAGATTCTCCCGTGAAGCTGGATAAAAAAATCATCTCCACTCAAACTTTTCCGTATATTAGCCACTGCACGCTGACTCTCCCCTTCATCCTTTTCTTCCTCAGGATGACAAAAGACAGAGTCCATGACCAGGTCTGCAGTGCTAAGGTCTGAGTGCTCAGGTGATTTTTAAAGAAATCTTTTAGTTAGGCATGGGAAACATAATTTCATGTCTATTGAAAGCAAAATTCTAATCATAAGCACTGAGTACTTTCATAAGCACTGAGTACTTTAAGAACTCAGTCATGTGATATGGGTAGTGAGTAGAAAATCCTGTTTTCACTGTTTTTCCTTTCCCCTCTGAAGCCGTCCTGGTTCCATGCTGGCCATGACGTTTCTTGTCTGGCTGAGGGTTTTGAACTTAGAAGACAGCAAAGATTCCTGTGTTCCCAATGTTTAAATCATCTTAGGTCAAGGAAAGGCCTGAAGAAAAAAACGTCATTTTTAAGTGGATGTGCAAAACAAGTTATACAAATGGAAATTAACCTGAGAGGATAAATTTATCTCTGGGGATTCCAGCTGATAAAATATACTTCACTGGGCTCTAAATGTCATTGAAGTCCTTGCTTCAATTAAATATAAATTATTCTGGTTTTTGCGTAACTTAGTAATTATTTATTGCTATTGGTCACACAACTTGTGCAATAACTTCCAGTTTCATGACTGTTCACTTGGCAAATTGCTTGCTCTCAAGATGAGTCAGCTTCCAACATGTAGCATGCCATGCAGCAATGGCCCATTGCAGACCTGATCCCTTTTTGGATTTCCAAGCAGTTACAGGTTTTCTTGCAAGGAACAGCTTTATTATCATGTATTTCTATAGTCAAAACTGTAACAGAGTTCACTTGAAAGTGTCTTTCTGCACTGTTAAAGGCAGGAGTTGCAGTTGCTACTTCCAAGTGGGATGAGCAGGCCACTCTGTTGCGCAGAACTGGCTGGTTTTATGCTGTGGCCCAGGGATTTTCACATCTGTGGGGCCATGCCATACATACAGACCAAAAAAGGGATAACAGTTTGGGTTATCCCTGCCTTAGGCATAGGAAAACCCATTTTGTGAGATGCCATTTGCTTAAGACCCTGGGTGCACCTGGTGGGTAATGCAGGAGTATGGGGAAGTCCAGTGTGTACCTCAAGGGGGTTTCATTTTGGGTGAGAATAGCCAATGAATTAAACTGTACGACATATGCTATTTGCTATATGCATATAAAGATATACATACTGTTTATTATCATTTCTATCGCTGCCATACACCCTTCATCACACTGGGTGCCTCACATTATCCATCTCCACACCTCCAGATTTTCAATCGCCGCATTAATGAAGAATGAACTTTGATGAAACTGCATGAGTGCAGTGGTGATGGAATCAGAATTGTCTACAGCATGCGACAACCAGACACTACACACCATCTTTCCTGCCTGACTGTTATGACAGTCCAGGGTCACGGACTGAATGAATTCAACAGACTCTTATAGGGAGGGTCTATTGACTTAGGGAATGATAGCAGTGGGTATATCAATCAAAAGATAGGAAAGGTGATGGGGTGCTGAGGAGCATGGGACCTGGCATGACAAAAAGGGTATGGGATAAGAGGTAGATCCTTGCCTGGTTTTTGCTGGGATAGAGTTAATTTTTGTCTTAATAGCTGGTACAGTGCTGTGTTTTTGATTCAGTGGGAGAATAATGTTAGTAACACACTGATGTTTTAGCTGTTGCTAAGAAGTTCGTGCTCTAAATCAAAGACTTTTCAGTTTCCTGTGTTCTGCCACATGAGCAGGTGCACAAGAAACTGGGAGGGGACACAGCCAGGACAGCTGATGCGAATTGGACAAAGGGGTTTTCCATCACACAGAGTGTCATGCTCAGTGTATAAACCGGGGGGAGCTGGCCAGGTGTCACGAGACACTGCTCAGGGATGGGTTGGGCACCGACCAGCAGGTGGTGTGCAATTGTATTGTGCATCACTTTTTTTCCCTCAGTTGTATTCTTTTCCTCTCCTATTTGTTACTGTTGTTGTTGCTGGTATTATTGTTGTTGTTATCTTTACTTTGTTTCAATTATTAAACTGTTCTTATCTCAATCAAATATCTCAAGTTTTGCCTCTTTCTTCCAATTCTTATTCCCATCCCACCATGGGGACGGGTGTGAGGGAACAGCTGCATGGTACTTAGTTGCCAGCTGGGGTGAAACCATTGCACCTGGTTTACACACATTGCACCTGCTTAACTGAAATTATCTCATCACAGAAAGATCAAATGCGTGCTGCAGATGCGTGCTGTGGTGTTGGTTCATCAGTGAACCTAGTGTAGGCAGACAGAGCCAGAAGCTTGCAGAAAATGAACTTGAAAGATAGGTTCCTTCAATTGTAACAAAGGCAAAGTGAAACAGAACATTCAGGGTATTCTGAAATACTATAAATAGGTTTAAATAAATGATATGCATATTCATCCCTCCAGAATTAGTAAAAAAATTTGCAGTGTAAACTCTGACTTCTAGAAATATTCAGAGAAAAAAAACCAAACCAGAAAATAAGAATATCTGTGAAAAAAAAAAAAAAAAAGACAAATAATCCAGGAACGTAACAATTAGTACTAGTAATCCATAAAAATGCATATAAAGGCATCCACTCAGTCATTATTGGAGTAAAAACTTTTATCTCTAGGACATGCCATACTATTTCATATAATCAAAACTGTCCAGAGAACTCTGAATGATAAATGAGGTCTGTTTCAACCAGTGCAGAGGATAAAATCCTCACCACTGCTATCTGGGTGACAAGATATATGGCATGAGCAGTTTCATGGCATGGAATTCCTCAACAATTTTTTCAACAATAACACAAAATCTAAGTCAATCAAATAACTTACTCTTCTTCACATCTCATCCCCATGCCCCAGTTCTGCAAAATGCATAATCATTGCTTAAATCCAACCCACATACTAAGACTCAGCTTTCATTGATGCAAAAGCCACTCCAAGAAAGACAGATCAAAAAGCTGTGCTGAAGCTGCTCTGAGCAGAAGCAGATGCTGAGTCAGTGGTGGTGATTCTGTTTTCACTCTTTTTTTTCTCCTGCCTCTTACTGCCCTAAAGATGCTGTGTGTTGTTCACAGCCTGTGAGGTTCAGAGGATAGCTCTTTTTGAAAATGCTGTGTGACTGAGACTTTCAGATGCTGTTGCTAGAGGACATGTGAAAATGCTATTCATGCAAATAATTAGCCTTGTGCTTCCTGAAGCCTTCTCTCACAGCTGGCCTCTAGGGGAGCAGAGGGGCATGAATATGAAATAGTTGATAGAAGTATTCAGTCAATTATAATAACACGACTAATTTTACCTGGAAGATCATTTCTTTCCCAGCTTTCATGCATTTCAGAGAATACTACCATTTGGCCTCCAGTGGTTTTGGGAATATTTTATTCTCAATTTCCTAATCTTATTCTAGGAATTATTCTATTATTCTTATTCTATTCTAACAATAAAACTTTTAAACATATTTTAAAAGTCCTTGCGTGGATTTTTTTATTTATGTCCCTTGTATCTGGATTCTCACTGAAATCTGAAATCCAAGCCATAGAAATAAAAAGTCAGTATTCTAGAAATAAAAGAAGGACATAATTATTATGTGCAATTGAAGAAAAAGTGTCTTGAATGGGTAGAGGTTGTATCTGGCCTTATAACAGATCCATTTTTCACTGCTTATCTAGACCTGCCAGTGTAATCTGAAACACTCCTGTGAGATCATCAGACAGAAGATGTCTATCTAGTTGGGATTCACTTAAACTGACTGAAGAAAACAAAAGTCTACGAGAGCTTCTGTAGGAGATCTGGTTCTTACTGGTATCAGTGTCCTGGTTTCTGTGCGACTGAAGCGGCCCTAATTACATACCATAATAGTTAAGTAACTCTCAGCTGCCACCAACCCCATCACCGTTACCTGGGAAGCTTACACGGGCCATGCTGGTCTAGCTCAGTCCAGAAGTTGGAATCTGTCCTGAACAGCTTTGACAAAAACCGACAGCTTAGCAAACAGGCGAGAAGCCCATGTGACAAGAATTTGTCGTGCAAACACACACTAAAAAGGCAGACACAGCGTTGTGCTGTGAGGAGCAGAGACGCAGTTAACACAGGCTGCCCCCTCTTGATGGCAGCATGAACGCACTTTGCTGACAATGATGGTTTTACCACAAAACGATAAAAAGTTGAGAGCGGCGTCCCCTGCACTGAGAGTGATTCCCCTCTGGAAGAGATAATTATTCATGGGCTGTTTACTCCTGGTAGAACAGTTAAGTGATATCCGTGCCACTTGCAGAAATGCCTAGATGAAGTGGGCTTTCCCTGTAAAAGCACCCAGTAGTCAGGCAGATCCACATACCCTTTCTCCCTCATAACCGGGCATGAAAGGACTAGACGGCTAGAAGCCATATTTAGCTGCTTCAGCTGCTTTCTCTTCAGCTGCCTGTGCAGTTCCTGCAGTGCAATGGGGTCTGATGAAATTTCAATGATGTAAATTTGACAAGGTGTTCCCACGTCTGTTGGGACGCAGATAATTTTATGAGTTTTCTGGACTTGCAAGGCATTTAATTGGGCAGGCATAGCTCCCAGGAGAAGGTATTTTCAGTTCTGTAGAATAATGCACTATCTCCACTTGTCTGGTTCATACCATACTCAAGCTATCTGAACTGTCATGCTTTTCTCTTGCATTATTGGTAGCTGCATGGCAGATCACACTGCATTTGTCCAAAGTATAGCAGCACATGTGCATCGCCTTGGCATCCGTCTCTGGCTCATTATTTTACATCTGTTGGTTGTCATTCAGCACTCTTTCGCATTTAAATGCATGTACTCACAAGGAGCTAATCTCCAAAACTTGCCCAGAGTGCCATTCTAAAGATGGAAATGATTGCATGGGATACTCTTCCAAACAGATTATTGGCCATATTGCCATGAGGAAAATCTCACAAGGAAAACCTCTCCTTTGATTTTTCTGCATGACTTTCCCTTTAATGCAATTTTTAACTGTCATTTTCAAACTTTTTTGCACCTTTTCCTGTGACATCCCATCTTTGACATTTTTCTCCAAGCACCAAATCTTGTAAAGGTCTCACAATATCTGAACTTCTCTGTTACATCATTGAAGTACCTGCTTTAAAGAAGCCATTCTTAATTAAATCCTACTTTTTCACATCTTCTGTATATACAACTGTAACAATTCTTTGACATACTGTAGTTTTTTAAGTGGATTCTAGAGTCTGGGTTTTTAAACTAATATTATGCTGGATCCTTCCTAAATTCACAAAGGTCTCTGCTGAACAGGAAGACCTTGTAACAATTCCTCCTTAAGCCACTCCTCCTACCTAGCACTTTCAGATGTGTATTTTTTATTCAGACTACCTTCCCAATTTTAAAAACTCATGATTAGAGTTTTTAATGACTGATTCATCTATTTTGAGAAAAAATCTTAAGCCAAATACATTTTTATGAATTGCAAATAACATTTTCACTGACCTTTTTTTCCCCCCATGATGTTTACAATACTTTAAACTGGAATAAATATTCTAGCAGAAAATGAACTGCAAGGAACAGATTTTTGATGAAAGATGAAAGGACCTATTGCTTCATGAAAGTTTCTTCTTGAAAACAGAATGTAAAAATAAAGACAGTTGCTTTTCCATAAAGAAAGGCAACTTTCACCGTCTGAACTAAATTACAGTCTTCAGTTTGGAATATATTCTTCATTCTATGTTTTTTAAATCAATTCACAGCATCATAAAACCTCCCTAATGTAATGACACTCTCTCCAATATTTTACTCAGTCAGATGACCAAATTCCACTTAAATTAATTGCAGCTCAAAGCCAATCAAATACAGTAGTTTTTCTTTCTACGTGTGATTACACTTTGGGACTCGGGAGATAACTGACTGCAAGAAAATGCAAAATTTTGAAAGAATTTTCCAACTTTAGGTACCACTGAACTTGAAACAACTGTTCTAAATATTTCTGCTATGCTTGAAGTTATCTGGAATGCTACTGAAGAATTTCTAAAAGATTTTCAGTCTGAAATTGACTCACTTTATGTAATAATAAAGATCAAATTGTAACTACAACATTGTGACCCATTCTAGCTTGGCAAAGGATCCTTAAAGGAACCTGCCCCCATTGCATTGGGTAGCATTAGGTAACAAGGACCACAGGGTGAAATGCCCAAAAACGAAACTCCAGGACTGGAAAACATTTCTTTCTGGTGCAGGCAGTGCTGTCACTATTTCCTTCTCAGCAGAATTGGAACTGTGAGGTGGGTGACGGAGTCAGCACTGGCACCAGAGCTCAGGGGTTCCAGCTGGGATCCAGGCCCTGAACCCACAGCACATCCCAGGCTGGATTCCAGGTGAATCACAGCTTTGGAAGGCCCAGCTAGCTCTGTAGTATCCCAAAGCAGCTGGACAGTGGCCCAGGTTAGGGAGGGATGCCTGCTGGGCTTTCACTGTGTTCCTGTGGAAACGCTGCCTTCACAGGCCTGGTGGCAAAGCTCCCAGAAGAGAACAGAGAGTGGAGACAGAAGCCCACAGAGGCAGGACTGAGGTCTGAGTTTCAGAGCACTGCCTGGCTGAGTGCCCTCACCTGTGCCCACCTATGCTTCCTTCCTCAGAGGAAGCCCAAGGTTGCAGAGTATTCCCTGGCACTGGGAGGAGGCAGATGCAGGTTGCCTGAGTGGAAACGTCTTCATCAAAGAAGAGATGTCAGGAGCTGACTGAGGCAGGTAAGCCAGCCCACAGCAGGCTCACGAACAGCTGCTGGCTGTACCTCAGGAAAGGGCAACAGAGCCTGGGGAGAGAAAAGCTGCCACTTTGCTCTGCAACCTGGCAGCTGCTCCAAGGCACGGCTCTGCTAAAAGCCTGGCCAGCTGCACAGTGCTTCCCTGAAGCAGATACAAAACCTGTAGTCCCGTTCTCACTGCTACAGTTGCTGGCAACCATGAGGACTGACCTGCTGTGGCCAGTTAGAGAGCCAGATCCCATTACTGCTGCAGTGTTTGCATCTTTCCAAAAATGTCATAGGGACAGAAGGCTCTGGGGCAAGCAGACCTCTGATGAAGGCAACTCTAGGCCCATGAGGAAGCAGAGGAACAAACCTTCATGGCTGGGACAGGCAGGTCCTAGTGGGTTGCTGCCCTGCTCCCACGACTTCGGGAGGAAAGCCCAGTGGAGAGTGGCCAGCAGTGCCAATTGTCAGCTGTGGGGAGGAAGGAGGTTCCAATGCCTCCTCCTCTGCTTTAAGGAAAGGGAAGGTTTTGCGTGAGGGTCAGCCTGGAGTGGCAGAGGACAGGGCTTTCCCTAACATTGCA
Organism: Eulacestoma nigropectus; assembly: GCA_013397775.1. Classification (NCBI taxonomy): domain Eukaryota; kingdom Metazoa; phylum Chordata; class Aves; order Passeriformes; genus Eulacestoma; species Eulacestoma nigropectus. Next base: position 179,325 of record VZTE01001601.1, on the reverse strand, counting down.
GGGGTGAAGTGGAGGAAGATGGGCTTCTGATTGCAGCTGAGTGACACTGGACTCACAGACGAGCATGGTGAGCTTATTGGGTCTGGCTGGGATGGAGTTAAATTTCCTGGTAGCAACCATTATAGAGCTGTTCTTCGCACTTGTAGCTACAATGGTGTTGATAGCACACCAATATTTTGGTCATGTTGAACAGGCCTCACACAGCATCAAGGCTGTTTATTCATACTCCATTTGACAGCCAGTAGGCTGGAGGTGGGCAAGAGCGTGGGAGCACACATAGCCAAGACAGCTGACTCAAACTAATCAAAGGGGATATTTCATACTATATGATGTTGTACTTAGCAATAAAATAGAAGTTAAGGATCATGGGAGGGATTTGTTATTAAGGTGTTTGTCTTCCAAAGTAATCACTACAGATACTGAGGCCCTACCTCCCAGGACTCCACCTGATGATGAGAAAGAGAGAATAAATATTTTTGCTTTGCTTTGCTTCCATGCACAGCCTTTGGTTTTCTTCATTGAACTGCCTTTATCTTGACCCATGAGATTTTTCATCTTATTTTCTCCCCTGTCCTGTTGAGTGATAGAGCTGTTTGTGGCCACTTGGCATCCAGCCGAGGTCAACTCACTACAGAACTTTTTGGCACCCAGCATGTGGATTGAGACAATGGAAGTTATGAATTGAGCATGGTATAGCTATAGCGGTTATTAATTGGCAGGTTTCTGTGTCTTTGAAGTTGGCTTGCTGCACTGAATATCTCTATTTTGTTAAGCTTTGGAACATGTTAATACAAACACTGGCCATGTGCACTTAACTATGCTGGGAAAGTTATCTTGCAAAGAGAATGAGAGAATACACTTTCCTCTTCACTGAGATTGATATCAGTGGTTTTACTGCATGGACTCCAAGGTTCTTGCTCCCTTACGTGAGGTGTTTAACACTACTAACTGATATTGTTGGGTTTGTGGCAAAAATACCCTATTCTGGACAGTCCTGGAGGCCCCATGTATCCTTGGCACAGACTACCCGAGGTGTACTTCAAAAACCCAAAAGGGTACCAATGAGCTTGTAGTGTAGCCATCATGAATACAGAGAAGATCAAACAACTGACTAACTTGTCTGGCCTCTCAGAACATTCCTCTGTTGTGGCCTTACTGTGGGCGGATGAACAGCAGGCTCTGATTGCCACCACAACCATGCATGCACCAGTGCACCAGCAGCAATACTGCAGCAGCCGAGATTCCCTGGCTCCCACCTGCAGGCTGATTCACCCACTGGAGACCCAAAGAGGGATCAGCATCTTTTAAATGTCTCATATGGCCCATGCAAAAGTCTGGTGGAGGGTGAAAGTTAACAGGGACTGTTGTGCCCTGAATGAAGATGTCACACCGTTGCTGAGTGCTGCTGTACTTGATATGCTGGAGTCCCTATGCTAGCTGGAGTCAAGGACAGACAATAGGTATGCTACAACAGATACTACCAATGTTTTTTTCTCAATTCCTTTGGCAGCAGAAGCAACGGTTTGCTTTCATGTGAAGGGGTGTCAGTACACCTGGAATGAACTGCCCCAGGCTGGAAGCACAGTCCTACCATTGGTCATGGACCAATCAGAGCTGCACAGTTACCAGGATGATCCCCCTGACCATTTATCATACATTGACGACATCAACAAGTGGGATAAAAAAGCGTGCTAGGTGGGCAGCACGGTTTATAGGGGTGGGAGTCTGTGATTTAATTTCTAATTAATTAAATCACAGAGTCTCTAGAGTCTGGTGACTAAGTCAAGCCTAGGTTCTTTTGGTATTTGAGGCTAGCAGTTAGAGCAAAGCAGGGCTAGTGAACAGCAGGGCACCTGGGCTTCCTGGAAAACAGCAGGATCCAGCACTCCTTTCCCCAGCAACACCTCTTAGAAGATGCATCTTCTGCCAGTTGTACCTGTGCTGAGGGTTGATGGTTATGTCTGCTTCCTCGGTGTTGCAGGTAGTTTTGCATCTATGTCCCGTTACTCAGCTGAACTTGGAACCTCAAATGGCCCTGCTGAAGTCTGCCTCATGAGGGAGCTGCGTTCCCAGGAAAACAGAGTGTGAGTTGCTTTCCCCCAGCATATCAGCCCTAGAGACCCAGAATAGGGTTGAAGGAAATCTCCCTTCCCTCTTCCTGTACTCCCTGTCGAAGGAGTGTCTCTACACAGCTCCCAGTTGTGTCCCATAGAGACACAGGAGCAGACAACATGAGGATTTAAGGCTGTGGGGGACAGCATGGGAGGATGTGAGCCTACAGAAAACAGGATCACTGCCTGCCTGTGGGAGGGATCCACTTCTGGAGGAGTTTCCTTATGCTCAGTCTCTGTATTGAACAGGGCCCCACCTCAGGCTAAGCTGGGGGGTGTTCAGTCCTCACAAGGCTGGAGGACCTTCCCTGTATCCCAGCAGTGTCTTGGCCCATTGAGGCTTGGATACTGTTGGCAGCTCTGTGCAGAGAGAAGACACAGCCCTATCCCTTTCAGCCCCTTCAGAGTTCTGGGGATTGCACTGTCTGACTGGCTGTATCAGGACCAAATATGCTGGGAGTGGCCACAAAATTTCATTTTGCATTAAAAAAAATGTTCATTTTTTTTTAAATTTTCCAAAACTCAAACCAAAATACCTGACAGTTAGATTTCAGCTTTTGAAGTAACTAGGCAAAAGGATGAGGAACGGGAGATTAAGATGAAGGAAGGAAAGAAGAAATGCACCTGGAGAGACAAATATAAAAAGCCAAATGAGCACAAGCAGGCCAAACACATCTTCCATTTTCATTGTTGTTGTTGTTGAAATAACCACAATTCTGGGATTCAATAACAAGAAAATTTAATGTGGAGAAAAATCATGATATGATGAACATTAAGCTAGGATTTAGCATAGATGAAAAAGAAATTTAAGAAATCATAATAGTCCCCACTATAAATACTCTGGGTTTGGTTAACATGTCATTTTTTTTAAAAGCCAGAAAATTTTGTTTTGCCCATGAACCAGCCTCCTTCTCCAGCCACTGGGTGGCCATAGCTGTAAATCGAAGACACAGAAACTGAAGGATGGAGGCTCATGCAAGCACTCAGCGCCTCAATGTGTAAAAATCAGAGCAGTTCAGCAGTTTTGGCCGTCCCAGAATAATATCTCTTGCTGTCAAGCTCCATTTTCACATGACCTCTATAGAAACTAAACCTACGGATGGAATAGGATGCAGTTATTTTTTGTTTATCTCTTTGTTTGTTTTTTCAGGTATGATTCTGAGCCAGCAAGTCAGTCTCAGTCCAGTAGTAAAACAGCAGGTGCATAGGGACACAGAAAGCCTGAGGCTAAGCCCGAAAACCAAGGCGATGTGTCAAGATTAGGGTCAGAATCAAGGGCATACAAGGCAATGAGCTACATAAGTGAAGATACTACAGAGTAGCACGGGTAGGGGTCAGCAGTAAAGTCTGCGCTTAAAAGCAGCTTCCAAGCGCAAAAGGGGCATGCTCTCACCTTTAGTTTTCTTCACAAGAGCTCCTATTACTGACAGAGCAGACCTTGGACTCCGCAACTCAAACTGTTTAACTGAGCCAATACTCAGCACCTTGAAATCGGAATTATTCAGGCAGTCACATGGTGACAGCACAAAAGACAGGTAAGGAAAGAGACTGTTTAATTTGTTTAAGAGAGGTGAAGAACAGCCTTAACAGCAGTAAAAATGGTGCAGCTAATGGCTGGAGGATGTCTGGGCTTTAGTAATCATGAAATGATAGAGTTTTTGAGTCACCCAAGGGTACCGAGGGAGCTAGTGGAAGTGCTCACTGAGTCATTTTTAATCATTTAGCAACAGTCCTGGCTAACCAGGGAGGTCCCAGGAGACTAGAAGTTGGCCAGTGTGATGCCCTTCTACAAGGGGGGGAAGGAGGATCTATATAGTGCTGGGGCACTACAGGCTTGTCAGCCTGGGGAAGGTCACGGAACAGATCACTCTGAGTGCCATCACATGGCACATACAAGACATCCAGGGATCAGGCCTAGCCAGCAAGGATTTAAGGAAGGCAGGTGCTACTTGACCAACCTGACCTATGACAGGGTGACACACTTAATGGATGAGGGAAAGGCTGTGGAAGTTGTCTACCTTGACTCCAGCAAAGCCTTTGACACTGTCTCCCACACCATTCTCCACTGTCTCCTCACTGTTCATTCTTCATGAACTGGCTGTTTATGGCTTGGATGGGGCACTGTTCACTAGGTAACAAAGTGCCTGGATGGCCAGGTCCAGAGAGTGGTGGTGAATGGAGTTACATCCAGCCAGCAGTTGGTCACAAGTGCTTTCCTCAGGGGTCAGTATTGGGGCCAGTTTTGTTCAACATCTAATTCACTGATCTGGATGAGGGAACTGAGCACACCCTCAGTCATTCTGCAGACAACACCAAGGTGGGTGGGAGTGCTGACCTGCTGCGGGGCAAGAAGGCTCCGCAGACGGATCTAGACAGGCTGGATTGATGGGCTGAGGCCAGTTGTATGAGGTTCAATAAGGCCAAGCATCAGATCCTGCCCTTGGGTCACAACAAATCCACTCAGCACTACAGACTTGGGGCAGAGTGTCTGGAAAGCTGCCCAGCAAAGGACCTGGGGGTGATATGGTCAACATCTGGCTGAACACAAGGTAGCAGTGTGTCCAGGTGGCCAAGAAGGCCAAGGGCATCCTGGCCTGTATCAGCAATACTGTGGCCACCAGGACCAGGGCAGGGGTTGTCCCCCTGTATCCAGCACTGGTGAGGCCACACCGTGAGTTCTGTGTCCAGTTCTGGGCCCCTCACTTCAAAAAGAACATTGAGGTGGTGGAGCAAGTCCAGAGAAGGGCAAGGGAGCTGGGGAAGGGTCTGGAGCACAAGTCCTGTGAAGTGCGGCTGAGGGAACTGAGGGTGTTTCGCCTGGAGAAAAGGAGATTCAGGGAAAACTTTTACTCTGCAACTACCGGGAAGGAGACTGTAGTGAGGGGGGGGGGGCCAGTCTTTTCTCCCAACAAATGAGGGGACAAGAAGAAACAGCCTCAAGGTGGAACAGTGGTGGTTTAGACTGCCTTAATATGGAAATGGTTTGTTACGGAAAGGGCTGTCAACCACAGACCAGGCTGCTCAGGGAAGCGGTTCAGTCACGGTACTTGCAGATATTTAAAAGATGTGGCATTTAAGGACATGGTTTAGTGGTGGAAGTGTTAGGTTAAATGCTGGACTTGATGACCTAAATGATTCTATGTTGATATGTTTATATGGAAATAAATAGTCTTAATGTGTAGACACAACAGACAAATGACAAGATCTTGTCATCCCTGTAAATGGATCTAATTACTGAAGGTAAATAATAAGATGACTTCAGAGGAAAGTTTACTACATTTGTGCTGAAAGGAGGTTATGAATGAACAACAAAAATCAAAGACATTGTTTACATGGTCCTTATTTTCACAGAATTGGTAATAGGTTGAAACCATGACCCATCCTGGCCCTAAGAAGTTATTAACTGGAATCCTTTTAGTACAATAATTTAATACAATTATATCACGTAAGTTTGTATTTGAAAATAATTAACAATAATTAATTAACAAGAAAATGGGGAGCGCAGGACTGGTTCTTGCAGTTAAAGACCAAAATGAAAGTGCAGAGTCTAAATGAAGCCAGATCCAAAAACATTTTAGACATGGATGTGTCTGATGTCAACCATGAGTAACATGACCTTCCTGTTCCACAGAACAGTCCAGAAGAAAAGTTGGTTTGATCAGTGTAGTGGTTACTAATGTAACTTCCTTGTCCTATGTGGGAGACCACACAGTCTGGGAGAGAAGTTAGGAGGGTCAGTGTAGCAGTTCCAGCCTTACCGTGTGTAGTCTCTAAGGATGTAGGGTCCCTTGTGTTTCTCCCCAAGGTATTCCTGAATTCTCCCCTTTCCCTCCCCAGAGTTTTGTTTGAGGTCTCTTCTGAGTCCATCTGGATTCTCATCAAGTTTCTTTAGTCTGCCCTCATAATCTCTTCAACTGGGTTACCTCTTGTAGGTCTCTTTTGTGTCTCTTGAGAGACCCTCGACAACATCTGTTACAGACCGGTAGAGAATGCCCGATACCTGATAGACTCACTCAAATTCTCTCAGTGTCTCACACTTGGCTCTTGCCTCAATGGCATTCACAGTCTGCCCTTTCTGAAAGCATCTCCACACTTTCTCCATGACACCTTTACAATTTTCATAGCAGTTAATAAGCTGTTTACTTGTAAATGGTTCCCTTATTCTTCTCCATTCTTTCATAGCTAAATTTCAGCCAGGCCCAGCCCATACCACCTGATACAATCTAGCCCTTATTCTATAAACAATCCTGTAACTCTTCCTATATATTAATTTCACATAATCATCATGTTTCAGTCACCCCCATGGCTTATGCAACTCAGTACATTTCCAATCATGCTGTTGATATTTCTACTGTGGTTAGAACCATTGTTTCCCAGAGGCAGACTTGGGGAATGGGTTAATATAATAATCAACTTGCCAACAACCTTCACCAAGCTTGTGTCTTGGAACTGTCAGCAGCAATAAATGCAGTTCAGGGACCCTGAAAGCAAAGGCAATGTTTGGTCTAACCTTATCACTGAACTATATATAAGGTGCAGAGCACTGAAGTCGCCACAGCATCTCTAGACTGTGCATACCTGGTTCTCAGAGGAAGCTCAAGGCTTGAGACAGGAAATCACATGCTGCAGAAAATGGGACTGTTCATCCCTTGCAACATATGAACATTTTTTTTCAGTAGGACTTCTGCTGGCTTCATTTCAGATCAACAACTTCGTTCAGTTGCTGCAATTTCCTTCCTTAGTTTCTTCTTACCTTCTTAGTGGGGACTCCAGAAATAAGTAATAAAAGAAAGCAACATGCAGTATTTTATGTGGGATCATTGCAGATCATTAAAAGAAAAAAAAAGTACCATAATCAGTTGAATCCCCTTTTCATTTCCTTCACCCCTTGCTCAGACGAAGAGTACAGACAGTTCTGTTTCACCTCTGTTTTGTTTTACCCCCTCTATGGAGAGATAAAAAGAGCAGTGTGTGGGGTGAGGTCTTTAATTTGTTGATTTAAACTTCTGTTAAGACCTTGCTTGTTCTGCTCAGGCACCACTTGAGGTAGGTCCTGAGGAGAGGATGAGTAACTTACAGCAGCAGAGGACCAAGTCCCCCAGAGTATAGCTTAGCAGTGTAGCAGTGTCAAAATGGAATCAGAGCCTGGATAAAAGACGTCATTTGTAGATTCCACCAACATTGCCACATGGTGTTTGTGGCCAGCTTAAGTTATGACATCAAGATGAAGTGCAAAACCCATTGGGATGCTGAGCAGAAGCACACAAATGTGTCATCCTCCAAGCAGTAATCAGTTTTCCTCAGGGTACAGATCCAGGCCATGTTCTTTGAGAAGTTGAAAACGTCTGTTTTGTACCTTGGCATTCAAGACAGCCCTGCACTTTGCATCCTGCCTCTGAAGACAATTTCAAAGTAAGAGAAGAGCCTGTTATCAAGTACAGAAACCATGGTGATGACTCTACTTCCACAAACCTGAATGATTTTTCCAGTTATGGAAGGAGCTGTGAAATGCAATCTCAGCCACAAAAGCTCTCCTACACATCATACAGATGTTCACAGCTTTCCTCGTGCTGTGAAATACTCATCAAAATAGAAGCCTAATTAACCCCTCTTATGAAGTCTGCAAAAAGTGACTCACCAGTGTTATGCTGTGAGCAGCAATAACTGGATTCCTTGGACACCACCAGCAATATCATTCACACATGCACTCATGTCAGCCCTTGTAAAGGTGCACATTATCAAGAGAATTAGTCAGGGTAGAACTGAGACGTATGATTTTCCAGACTCCAAATTATAACCTAATGATTACTTTCACAACACAGTTAAGACACATAAACACAAGTTGTTCTAAAAGGCTGCTTCAGTTATTAGCTGTTCATGACAATCTGAGTACACAAGGACAACCAGAGGAAGAAAAGGGAGAGGTTTATATTTTTTTAAAATAAACTTTTAATGTGCTATATAGGCATGATCACTACAAGATCTTCCACCTATACTCAATACTACACACTGTTAACACACTGCATTTTCACTGTACATTAAAAAATCTGGGAAGAATATTCCTTCACTGGAAAAATATCATACAATCACTTAAATAAACAAAGACAACATTACAGTGCAAACAAAATCCTGGTTTTATTTATTCTGCAATTACTGAATACTTTCTAGAAGTCTTTTAGAAAAATAATAAAAAAACCTTCCCATGGATAACCAATACTTTCTGAGATGATTTCCTCTTGCTGAACCAAGAACCTTGATCTGATCCTTGAAGCTGTAATAAGCTGTATACACGTTTGTATGATGCATATTCACATGATTTGTATGAAGCAATGGATCCTAACCCAAAATTTGCAGACAGCAATAAAATGGCACTAGCTGGCTTCATCTGACTTTTGATCAGACCCATGACAAGAAAGGTCTGGTACAATAGTTATCCCCATGAATTAAAGACAAAGTGCTTAAGGAAGCCAGACAAGGCCTTGGTTAATGATGCTGTTGGTTTCTACTGGTAATTGCTGTTAGAGTAGAGGCATACTTTTATTTTCCTTTGAAGAAGAAAAACAGACCATGGAACAGCAACCATGCCAGATTCAACATGCAAAAGAAGAAATATGACATATTTCTGTCCGAAAGAGCACGATAGTGTTGCTCGAGCCCAAAAAGGCCAGGATTCAGACAGAGCAGATATCACCTGATTCCTAATCTGTGTGAACTCTGCCACCTTCATAAACTCCTACTCTGGTGAGAGAATATACTAACTTAAAAGTGCCTGTATGCTCTTGTCAGTTGGGTGATGTTAAGAGAGTAGAGTTATGCAAAGACTTTAGGGAAATAAAAAAAGCAGGTAGGTGAGTACATGACAAAGGGGATGGTAGTTTTCACTTGGAGAGGAATGTTGTCTCTTTGTCCTCCATTGTGCCACCCTTCTCAGAAAACTGGAAAACCTATTTCAACGCACCTTCCGATTCTGGGTGAGACAGACAAGTCTGACCCGCTACCACTGCTGCACACAATGACACTGGGCTCTTCACATACATATGATCCACTTCTGTTCAATCTGCATTGGATGTCATATAAAAAATAAGGCAGGCGTAAAAGGAAACAGAATATTTAGCACCAGTGACAGTATATGGGTCATCCTTGAGGTTCTTATCAGAGTAGACAATACAATGAAGCACTACTTTTACAGGCAGTAAGTGGTTATTCCATTACAATTTTCAGATTTGCACTTCTTTCTAAGCATACATTAAAAAATAGTAGTAGCTAAGAAAGCTGAATTAAATAGCACACAATTTCACAGTCCTATTGCTGTCTGTAAAGTACATAACCTGCATATAACCAGTTTGCTACTATACCAGCTGATGGGTTAATGCACAACATTCTAGACGTATGTGGGAGATGGCACAACATGAGGACTATAGGGCTACAGATTCCCCAGTTCCAGCTTGTGTACAATTATAATTTTTCACTTATCTCACTGAATGAGCACACAGAGCATGAAGAAAGTATGTCCCAAGTGGATGGCAGGACTGAGTTGGCAGGACTAAGATACAGAACAGCTTCTACAGTGCTTCTGGCTGTCAGTGACTGAAATACAGCAGGAGGCAGACTTCTGCTCATGGTGAAAAAGAACACTGGCCAGAAGGTATGTGTCAACGGGTCTGTGCTTTAAGAATGCCTTGGTAGGCCAGAAAAACAAATTCTGCTCTGCTACATACCACATTTCTCACAGCTGCAAAAGCCATCTTGTGGAAAGGCAGTGTGACGTGTTAGCCTGCTACATCAGTAGGACAGCTGTTTGATCCAGATGAATGAGCAAGTGAAGATTTTGCCTACTAAAGCTTTATAAAAGCCTTTGACCACCCTCATGCATAAATACTAACCCACATATCAAAATGACTTATCCTAACTACTTAAAACATTATGGTGTAACTGCCCCAAACAGAATTAGCTGCCTGTACCTACAAATGAAACTTGCAAATGAAGACAGTAAACATTAAGAGATTATTGTACCAAAAAGGATAAAAATATATAACAAACTACTGTTTAATTACATCCCCTATTCTTAAGTAATTGGCCATGATTCACTCTCACAAAATTATTTTAAGTTTGTGTGTCTAATAGAAGTTCAATATTTGACTACCCTGAGAAACTGCATTAAAAAAATCCCAAACCCATCAAGCTATGTGACCAGAGCCAGAGACTTGCCTGCTAAGCAGCTCCTTCTCAGGTCCATCAAGAACACCCTAGGGTCCCTCAGAGTAAGGTTACTCTTTCTCATGGAGAAGTTTCTCAGGGTAGCAAGAGAATAAAAGTTGTTGGTTTTTTACTGCTGAGAAGAACTTGTTGATTCTTCTCAAAACATGAAGGAAGAACTTTTGTTGGGAAGCACTTTCATTCACATAGAAGGTCTGGGAAGGTTATCTGCTCTTCTTGCACTAAAATAAGTGTTCTTTCTCTTATGCAGCAATACAGTTCTAGAGGCATGCTGCAGCACAAGTGTATCACACAGAGTCCCACAGACAACTCTGCAGAGAGCCCACATTCACAAGACTAAAGGCTGCCTCTCCCCATCATAAACTCAAGCTCTGAATTCTGGCAATGAATTTTGTGCAACCCAGCTTATCTCTCACCTCCCATCCACAGGAAGGGGTGAGACTAGGTTATTAGAGAGTCCGTACAGCCACAGGGTAGAGCAAGGACAAGTGTTCTGCTCCTTTGATAGGCAGCTTTTTTGTGGTGTAGTAGTGGATGACTTCTGGAACACTGTCGAAAGGAGGGCTGTTCTGACCCAGGATGTATTTCTCTTTGGTTTTCATCAGCTTCATATGCATAAAACCTTGACTGCTCCTGCAAGGAAAGCAAAGTGTAAGTTCATGCTTGTGCATAGGGAAGAGGAGTGCAGCACCATGACAGGCTCTCCTTATGGAGGGGAATGTAGGAGAACAAAATGCCAGTCGTTGCTGGGTGACAGGCCAAGACAGTGGCCAGAATGACAAGAGTGACTGCTAGTTGCAAACCCCCATGGACAGTCCACCACAAAGGCAGCCAAAGGTAGTATTTTGTTTTCAGCACCTATGCGGCCTGGATCCACGTGCAAGGCTGTCTCACCCAGAAAGTGATCCAGAGGTGTGCCAGAAGACAGTCCATTTCCTCCCCATTGGCCCCTCCCTCCAGTCCCTTCAATATTTTCCTATGAACACTTATTTTTCACTATAGCCAGTCATTACTTCTGGACCCAAAGATATCTGTGGTGTTGGCCTGTCAGAGGCCTGAGGGTTCATAGGCATGAGAAGGCCATAAACCTTGCTCAGCTAGGCAAGACACATCCTGTTCTACCTGCAGATGCCTCAGAACAGACCTTACCCATCCCATCCTGGCAGTAACTGTCCAGAACACACATCTCTGTGTGTAATCTGATGGCTTTAGGTGGGAAAACTTATCCAGATGAGCATGTTCCCAAGGTTCATGGCATAATACTGCACTACACTGAGCACTATACTGAGCAAGGGCTGCTATCCTGTAGTCTTTCTGCAGGCAGAAAATACAGTGTGACTTCCACAGCAGAAGCATTCAATTCCTAGGTGACTGCTCTGCCTGCACAATGCACTGCCTCTTTGAGGGAAGGCTCATGATTACGCAGGCAGGAGAAGAGTGTCATGGAACTGCCCTGCCTGCTCTTGGCAAAGCAACCCGTCCAACATAATGCCACTCTGATGGGTAGCACCCACACTGCCATACAGCACCAGAGATAAAGCTGGCCTCAGCACTTCCCAAAAGTGATCGTTCAGTGTCTGCTGTCTTAACATAACATTATAGGCTACTTAAAGAGTGTAGAGTTCAGTCAGGACAACACAAGTGCAAACAACAGCTCCTACACATCAAGATGTTAAATGAGGCTTAGAAGGCTTTTACAGCTTGTTTGATGTCCCAATCCCTAAGCTTCTGGCTCCAAGCCATTGTTTCTTCTAGGTGTGTCCAGGGGCAGAGACAATAGTGTTAAAACTGGAGTTGGTCTGTGTCAGCAAAGAAACCAAATGCAAGATGACACAGAAAGCTGCAGCAGGAAAACAAATTATGTTAAAACCAGCTTCTCTAAAATCTGCCATGTTCTAGTTAGCAGGTGCAGTGTTTCCTTTGTAAGTGCCTGTATCATAATCAAGCTCATGTCTTTCAGATGTATTGAACAAATCTCTGACAAAGAGAACCTTTCTGGTAGGCAGAAACCACTGCAGACACTGCAATTATGGCTCCACATGCTTAAAATCTTGCTTTAAATATCAATTTCTTAGTGGGAAAATATATCTTTCAAGTCATAATTGATCTCTAAATTATTTCCTTTAAATAAGAGTGACATCTTTAAATACTTTTGAGGACAGATGTATTGCTCTCTTCAGTTAACTATGAATCTGCTTTGCTACAACATGACTTAAAAGTGTGCAGATAAATTAATGGAATCACAGGTGCATGCTAATTTCAGAAGTGTAGCAAGGACTGGAGAACAACCTGTTAAGTGCACTTTAGTGCAGAAAAGGAAAAGACACAAGCCCTTTTTAGAACAGGAAGACAATGCACATAGTAGGAACGAATTGCAACAAGCCGTGTATTCATGACAGACAGCTGTTGGTTCCCCAAAAAGGACCTATGTATATACTCAGGTTTGAGTAGCACAGAGTCATTGAGCTTACACAAGAAGAATCTCAGCTATATCGTGACAGCTGAGCCTTCTGGAAGGTCACACTGTTTGTGAAGGTGAGTGAAAAAGAATGTGAGCTGGAAGTTACAAATAGCAGGTTAATGGAATGTAGCCAAGGCAAATCTATAGCTTCTGCCTTTGGGATGGAACAAACCCAAGCAGCAGTGAAAGCTGGGGTACAACGGGCCAGAAAAGGAACTGTGGTAGTGAGGACATATGGTGGGAAGGAGAATGATTCAATGTACTGCCCATGAAGGCCTACTGCAGCCTGGGCTGCATAGCTAAGTGCAGCCAGCTGCTGGAAGAGAGTGACTACTTCTTCTACAGAGCACTCGTGAAGCTGCATCTGTAACTGGTGAGAGGGGTGTCCCATAATAAGAGATGACAACACTGGAGCATGTCCAGAGCAGGACCACTAAATGTGGTCTGGGGGTGGGAGTACATGATGTACGAGGATAGACTTGAGGGAAGCATGTTTAGTCTCCAGGAGAAGAAAAGGTAAGATGGAGGGTGTCAGGTTGCAATCACCCATTGACTAAAAGGAAGAGTTACAGAAAAAACAGAAGTTTCTCAGTCAACAAGCGCAAGCTGCAAGGGCGTTCCCACTGGACACAGGGACTTCTTCCTCACAAGGGTGCTAGAGCCTGGGAACCAGGATCAGGCAGGTCAGAAGGGTTTCATCCTCACAAGTTTCCAAAGCACTCAGCAACCTGGTAAGCATGTACTGCTTGGAGCAGAGGATTGGACTAGACACCTCCAGAGGTCCATTCACAATTAGATCTCTCTAGGCAACTGGAAGGTATGTGAAACTGACTTCAAAGCTTTGTGTTTTGTCTCACATGCAAATTTTCTGTTCATAAAGGAGTAGAACTGAGAGGCAAGAACATTCAGTCAATTAACTGGTTTTACTTACTGCTAGTGTTTGCAGCCAATACCACATTGTTAATGACAGATCTGATTTCTATCCTGGCTACTTTTCTGGATGTCCAGGACTCTTTAAAGTGAGAATTACTTCAGGCTTATTGGTGGATGAAAGCAAAGATTCTGTATTCAAATATCTTCCTCCTTCACTCCCTTTCTGCCCTCTTTTAGTTTCCAAAAATTACACTGCAAATGTGCTATCTGCCCTCCCTGTTTCAAATGAATTGTCACTGGTTGCAAGTAGACATATCAAACCACACAATTCTCATCTTCTATAATGTAGAACAAATTAAGTTGGAAAAAAGTCAACTTAGCACCTTGAAATCATGCCCTTGAATTAAACATTTTCAACTGTAAACTATTCTGTGAAACTATTCACATCTATACCAAGGATCCTTCTGTGCTGTCTCATCTTCTCTACTTGTCCTTGAAATCTATCTCACAGTTTCCCCTCTTCTGGTATGCCTGGATGCAGAGAATCAGTGCCTTCAAGAATAGGTAAGGGCAGAATGCATCTGCACTTGATTAACATCACTATTGCTGTTAGACTAGTGACTAGAATTACAGGGACCATGTCAAAAATGAACCTGGAAGTCATACTCCCTCTTCCTCTCCTCCAAACTCTTTCAATCTAAGCTCTGATTTTAGTATGAAAAGAGATGACTGAAATTTCAGTTAACGATGGGGAAAAAATCGTCATGGTTGAAGTGGTTGTAAATAAGTTTCTGCTTAGTTTTTGAAGCACTGTTGGAGTCTACCTGAACAAGTGCCTGACTGAGTAGTCCCAGTTTTGGAATGCCTATTTTTCAGCTGTTTCAACAGCAATAACTATTAGACCCTACCAGACCCAAGGATTTCAAAGAAAAGAACCTAAACAGTGATCCCAAATTCACATACGTGAACACTGATGAGAGCCAGTGCCTTGAAGAGATAAGACATACTCATTTTGCAAGAGAAGGTGTTGGGACCTGAACTAAGGCATGTGATACTGTAACCATGTGAATTCTGAATGTCATGGTGGTTTTTCAAATGTTGCAATAACTATTCCCCACATTTTCATTCAATTGAGGGAAAACAGTGTTACTAGAAACAATATCCTATCCTTTCTTTCCTTTTTGGAACCATTCCCATGAGTTTCAAATACAGAAGAAAATTGCTAATTGCTAATCCTTGCACCTAATTTCTTTGGAACTCTCAAGCACAGATGTTTACATGGACAAAATACTTGATACATGACTAATAGTCAGTCACACCTTGTTTAAAACGTTTGGCAACACAACCGTAACAGCAAGAGACTTTGAATTACAATTTCCCCACATACTTTCTTTCAGTTTTCAAAACTCAGTGAGGATGGGAAGGGAATTGGGCAGACAGTTGATCAGAACGTACTTTTTTGATCTTATGCATGAAGTGTGATAAAAGAAGGTTTAATAAATAGTAATTAGATATCAAACCTAGTATTTTTTTCCAGGAAATATTAATGGCTTTGAAACATCATTCAGTGTTCACAATCAGAAAGTCTGGCCAAGTCTTCTGAACACTATTTTTGCTGAAGAAAGCACTGTTTTGTCAGAACAGATTTTCTGCATTCATTTTGATGAAATGTCATTTGCACAAGTAAAAAAGTTACAACTCTGTAGTAATATTAGAAAAAAAAATTCTAGCAATGTAGGAAATACATGTTGTATTCTTATTCCATTCAGAAATGCTTTTCCATTCCATAATTTTAACTTGTATTACATGCTGTTACTTTGAACAAAGCCTATAATGTTTCATGTCAATGTATAGCAACAAGAAAGTAAAATAAAACCTCCTCTGAAAAATAAAAACCCACTACTTAACCCCAGACAAAAAAAAGAGAAAATTGAAAAATCATTTACTGGAGACATTCAGAGGCTGGCCTATGAACTGGTTTTCCAATTCCAGTTTTGCTTTTTCAAGCACATTATACACAATACTGTCATTCTACACCTGACAACCACTGTCTCCACAATAAAATAAACAATGTCTCTTCCCCTACAAACAAGGTCTTGAAGTGTTCATTTGCACCCAATGTGTGAAGATCACTACTGAGCTCAGGCTCCATTCTCTATAACCAGTTCCCATCTGCTGCTTTGAAGGTAGTGAGAATGGATGGCTTGTTGGATTTTCTGCAGAAGCGACAGAATCCGTGCTTTCTGCTAACAGCCAGGACCCATTATGGTTTAGGCTAGCAGCAGACTAGTAATACACTTTTACACATTTTTATTCAATTGCTAGTTTAGAGACATCAAAAATCCCACTACCTCTTCGTAAATTATACTGACAGGAAGAAACTTGTAATTTTTACACTATTACAAGAGTTACTTCCAAGAACAAAAATCAACAGAAAGGTTCAAGTCCTGCATTTATCTAAAACCCAGAAGTACCCAAAGTTTATGTACTCAGCTTTGGAAATCAGGACCACTTCTACAGACTGCGATGACAAAAAACCATAGCTTGCAATTTCCTTTGCTGTTCAGGGAAACCACATGCCTGTTCATGAGTCCACAGGATGAGGATGTCAATAGGCACCACCCTCTCTGAACTCAGCTCTGTACTTCCAGTGGCTATGATTGTGCAGGAACTATCTGACAGGACAGAAAGCAATGCCTGTTACTGTTTTTACTCACAGACTGCACATTTAGTTAATCTGTGAGGTAATCCTAATCTAAAATTAGGAAAAGTCACATTTCCCAAAACTGAAATGCGAGTTAGGAAATGAAGTGGTGTGGGAATGATGCACACTGCTGCAAGAGCCTTGGGAAGGGAAAATCCTGACTGAAAGGTTTAGCTAGTAGAGCCCAGTTGGTGTCTGGTCTTCACTGAGCAAAACCGAAACATGATAACCCTATCCTGAGATCCTGTTCCATGGTTACATCAGGAAGGCACCTCTGGTGAGCCTGATGTGCACTGAAGTAATTCCTGAACAGCTAAAACATTTACAAGTAAGAAACGGCTCTCCGTCTTTAATTTGCACATATACTTCTACATTTTTATCAGTCTGCTTGCTAGTAAAGAACAGGTCTCAGACAAGGAATTTGAAACTAGGCATTTCAATAGCTGCCAGGAATTCCTGGTCACAGCACAGTTACGGGGAGTATGGGTCTCCAATTTTTACCCAGCCTTGTGCAATTATAATTGGGTTTAAGGAAAGAGTGTGTGGGTATGAGTGATCCAAATATCTACAATCCTGAAGGAATACAGAGAAGAGGAAACACAGGGAACAATCCAGGGCTTACAGAGGAGATTCAAGAGAATGTACAGCTGCCCCTCATGCCTTTCGGAATAATTTTGTTCTGGGAAGGTAGATAATATTCTTTCCCTCTTCTGCTGTGGAGAATTTAAACAATGCTGACATAGAGGCTTAGCCCTTTAGATCACAATCCATAGAAAGATGCTTTTAGCTTCAAACACTTGTCACCAACAAGAACAATTCCTTGTTTCTAACTGATACGAGCAACAAATGTGTACTTCAATAAGACCTTCTTTATTGCTCCTAGAGACAGCTAATCCACACGCAATTAAATTTCACTGGGTAAACTACACCATCTCAAAGTGACAGGCATTGACACAAGCAACTTAAACTACCTCAACGACTATTTTATACACAGATGCATTTTAATTTAGAGATGAAGATATTTTCAAGATAATTTCATTATATTTGGAAAGATAATTTTTGGAATTTGAATCAGACACATATCTCACACAAATTCCCCATGCAAGTTAAGCCTGTCTGCCCCTCTCACTGTCCACAGAAAACAAAGAGGTTTCCTGCTATTGGAAAAAAATGGTCTTCAGAGATGTCTCCATTGTGCAATATTCAGTTATTTTAAATGAAAATGAGCTAGTTCTACCATCTTTTCACTTTTCAAATACAGGTAGTATTTGGATTGCTTCCCATTGCTATGTTTTGGGAAACAATCTTTTGTTACTAAAGAAAAGTAAACTCAAAAACTAGAATGAAGTGGTTTGGTTTTGGTTTTTGCTTTCTGTTTTTAGAGAAAGCTTGTCACATGAAACTGAAGAATAGATTTTAAATCACTGTTACTTAATCTCAGTACAAAATCAGGGTGTGATTCTTACTTTCTCCCTGAAGCAGAAATGAAACATTTAACCGAAAAAAAAAAAAAAATGCTGACTCACACATGGTAGTAAAGGTCCCTGAGAAGCACAAAACACTTAACAGACAAAAGTGAACACTGTAGTTCCATGCAAGGAGACTACAAAAAGATACTAAAGGCATTAACTCAGCTGTCCAAAATAGCAAAATATAAATTCAACTATCACCTTTTCCTCTGGAAGTTGTGCTCTGGTTGAATAACAAAAATCATTGGGTTGATGCAAGAATGAAATGAAATACTTTACAAACAAGGTCATAGTCCAAGACTTTAAATTTAAGGGAAAATTTAAGTCTGAGGGAAAATTTATTCCAAAGATTGTGCCATTAATGCTTCAATGTTTGAAAATATCTAGAGGCACCTATATTGGAGAATACACAAATCAAAAGACAAAAGAGACAACAGGAACTGAACCACAATTCTAAAACAGATGTCTTCCAGCTCAAGGCAAACCTCTGCATTACAGAGAGATCCCAAAAATAATAGCAAAGAAATAATGACTCAAAATACGCTACAAAATATTTTTCTACTCAAGTCCTAGAATGGAATCTTAAACTAGTTTAACTGATGCACTTCCTCTCAACCCAAAGTAGGGATATAATAACAGTCTGAAATGTACTGTTTAGACCATCAGACCAACCAAGGTAGGACAGATGTGGGCCTGTGTTTCTAATGAACCTATGAACATAAAAAAAAAGGATCAGCTTTGGTGCTATTTATAAAACTGCTTGTTACCACCAGGTATCACCATCATTCCCAGCAGCAAAATGTTTATTCAGAACGGACCTGTGGAGAAATGGCATAAAAGCCAAACTGGCAGGAGTAATGCTAGTGAAAAGGGCAAGCTGGCCTGTGTCCCAGACCTATTTGGAAGGTGAGGTTCCACCTCAGACCCTATCCTGCAAGAAGGAAAGAAAGGAAACATTTCTCTTTGCACCTGTACAGCCTATACCAAGGTCAAGGGACTTCTTTTTCTCCTGCACAGAACACCTTGACAATCTTCCTCAGCTAGAAAAGGAAGTGAACTCATGATCCTGTCATGGGCAGGAGAGCTGGGTTAGATGGTCTTCCATCATACCTTCCAACCCGAACTGTTCTATGAATCTATTTTATGGTATTTTGAAGACAACATCTGTAATGTACCCAGCTCAGCCCAAGCTAGATAAAGCAAATTCAGAGTGGCAGTAAGACTGGAACACTGCTCATTTCCTAATTTTGTAGATCTTTCATCCTCAATCTTGGGCTTTTTACTTTGAAGAACTGTAGCAATGCTGTACAGCTTTACTCCAGTAAAGTACACAAAACAAAAGGAATAAAATCCCCAAACAATACAGTTCCTTATTCAGGTTAAAGCAGAAGCAGCAGGAGCATTTCAAATTAGAACCAAAAAAAAAAAAATTAATCCAAGTTTATTTAGTTAAGTGGACACCAAATGAAGACTAAAAATCTCTTAAGATCCCCAGATAGGAAGGTACTAATTCAGTGACTGTAACTGTACATCATGCAGGCTGACAGTCCCAAACTCTCTGGGAGCCCTTCAGAGCTAAACCAGTGCAGCAATAAACTGGATAATTTTCTCATCTTGCACCAGAGAAGACAGGGCTTATAAATACATTTACCATGTTTTATTGACAAGTACTTACTTCAGTGAAAGGGAATAGTCATGCTTGCTTGTTTGACTATTTCTTACAAGGTAGCTACACTCCTTACATAAACGTAACAGGTTTTCTGCATCTGTCCGACTGATTGCTCCATGATACCATCTAGGAAAAAAGCAAAGCGGTTAATGCACACACAAATACTCTCACTCATACTGCTTTCACTACTTAATTTTTTAAGGTATGAATTGTTATCAATAGCATATGGATACCTTTAAAATCTAACATATTACAGATGAAAAGCACTTGATGAAGTTATTAAAAATTGTGGAGGCCTGTATTTCCTGTCAGCTGAGGGGAAAAACTCAGATCAGGAGACCACGCAATAAAATTGGCGTACATGTTTATGTAAGAAATTCCCATTTAGAGCAACACATTATAATCTGTCTTGCAAGCACTAGATCCGTGATACACACATTTGATCTATTTCATCCCTGGGATATATCAGTTTTTAAACTAATATACGAGATAAAAAGACAACAAAAGCAAAGAAATAGAAGGTCACATGTGGAGAATATGAACAGTTAACAGTGCAAAAGATTTGCTAAAATAAACCTTTGAAAAAGGAGAAGAGTGATAAAGTGTGAAGATCTATCAAAAAGACATTCTAAACAAAGCTGTGGCAACTCTGAGAGCTTTATATAAATCTCTAATTGATCTGTGGAGTGGGTGTGAACAATTCAGGGAAAAAAAGGAAATTGGGAGAGGAGAGGTGGGTCCTTCATTAAACTAGCCCCCCACAAACAAGGAAGCTTCTCAGCGCATGCTGCTCTGTATCAGCTTTCAAAATCTCAGACTCCACAAGTAAGCACTTTGACCTTTCCCCTAAGTTCCCAAAGCAATGTAGTGTGTCTGGCCCTGTACTGGGTCAAACACATCCCTGAGGAAGATCTCTCCCTCCCTGCAATTGTCAGGTGCACTTTGAAACACTGTGTGACACTACCACATCTGCCTAAGCAAGACAATGCATACATCAGAAGTGCTCTCTGTCTGTTCTTACCAGGACCTGTTGTTTGCTTTGTGCAAAAGAGTTTTATTCCATTTGTTCTTAATCTAAGAGAGATGCTCCAACTAAAAGGTAAGTGAATAAAGACCAGATAAATCTCTTAGACAGAAATCATGTCCTTAACTACTTCGTGCTGGTGTCTCCACTGTCAAATCTGATGAGTGTGCTAAAAAAAAATGTTGGTGTTCAAATTAAGAATTCATTGTGTGCTTGATTAGAACCAAAGTCTGCACTAGAGGGAACTAAAAAGAGGTTTATACTTTGTATAGTCAAGACAGACCAGAAAGGGAGGCCCTGACGGCTTTATCACTTTGCAAATAAGATGGAGACACAGATGCAAATGACTTCAGGCAGTGTCCTCCTCATCTCCCATTAGATATTTACTGGTGAAGGATATTTCTCAATAAGCAATTTAAAGACTAGATTGCCTTCTGAGTGTGAGGGAATAATATTAACACAAGTGTGAATCAGAAAATGGATTTGGGAGAATTTAAAAACTATTCCTATTAAGCTAAAATTATATTTATTTTCTTTTCTCCCCAAAGGGCCAAATTAAACAAAAGTGAAATATTACCTTACCAAAATCAAGGAGGTATCCTGGACTCTGATATTCAGAGAGAAATGGAAAAAGAACACAGGGCTGGTTCGAGGAAGAAAAACCTGCTTTTAAGAGTTGAAAGTAAACAGTTGATAAGAGAACATCTGATTCAGATGTGACGTCTGGAAGCTGTTTTGGCTACAGCTGACAGTAAAGAGCAGTAACCAGAAGTGTAATTGCTTGTGAGTCATATGTCCATGTACATGGGACACTCAGATTGCTCCTGTTCCAGCTACCTAGAGCAATAAACATAGCGTGATAATCAGCTTTAAGCCTCTGAGTGATTTGCTGTTCAACTGTATTGGTTCTGTTAGTCCTGGGTATGCTCACTTCTTAAAATGTCAGCATATAGACATTTGTGAAGAAAGCACAAAGATTCAAACATCAGTGATGTGGTCTTTAAGAAGTGCAAGGACAGCTTGTGAAAGACACCAGTGCAAAAGCATGGAATAACCTGAATGTATTCTAAGATATCCTGGAAAACACAGGCACACAATGCAAATCTGAAAGCAAAATTCCAACATAATCACACACTTTGACCCTCATCAAGATCTTCTGCCAAGTTTGTAAGTACCCTGATTGTGGTTTACAGAATGCTCTTCCTGATGTCCTTTACTTTGCCAATGGTCAGGTGTCAGCCACTAAGGGGCCACAGCTCCACTGAAGACAGGAGAGCAGCATCAATTATACAGTAAGTATAGTAAGTTATTACAGCTTACATAATGCACAACACTACTCTGTTTCTGAGTTAGAGCAAAACAGGAAACCACCAGATCTTGATTATAAGGCTGGGAAGGATTCACTTTCAGTAAGACAATGGAAACAGCAGAACACACCTTTTCTTTACACTGTTATTGAGGAAATAGAACAAATTCCTTTGATTCTCTTGAGTCCATCAGTTACTAAGTTCATAGTTACAGATTCCTCAGTCACAAGTAACTAAAAATATTTTCTTGATATACTAACACACCTCGGTATTTCTGCCTGTTTGGGAAATATCCTAACCTACCTATCCACTTGCCAATTTGTGTGCTTCCTTTCCTTTAATTCTTGTATTCCTTTCTCCAAAACCAGATTCCACTTTTGCAGAAAAAGAAGGAAGGGTTTGGCATGTGCTGTGGAGATGTCTCACACTACTAAAGCTTGAGTAATTTGAATTATTTTGAATAATCTATGGTACAATAAATGTAAACTCTTCCACTTTCTGACACATTATTGTTAACTGTGCATTCATTTTACGTTTGATCCATCCTAAGAATCAAAAATAACCTAATGTCACTAGCATTTGAATAGTAAAGAAGGAAAAACTAGACCTGCACTTTTCAAACTGCAGCTATACTAAAAGACAGAGCAACACAACAACATATTTATGAGTCAAAAATTAGGTAACAGAAACTCACCTTCCTGCAGTTATTTTAAATGTATTTGGGGGTGGGGGAGTGACTTTGGTGAGCTGGAACTACCCAAACTGGAGGACCAAATTTACAGTTAAATTTACAGCCTTTCAGTCATTTACCTAACAATATCAGTGACTGATTTCACAATAATGGTTGCAACTTCCTCTACTGGAGATAAGCATACAATCTGTCAATGGGCAGATGGTTCAAAGGCTGAGGTTGATTAGATGGAACATGACAACATGCAGATGATATTATTATCTGTTTCAAACTTAAGCTTCCAAATACTGCCTAGAAAAACAGAATGTCAAGGAAAAGCAATTTCTGGAACTACCTCCTCTCAAACACTAGGAGAGGATTCCCTCCTACTGAGGATTCAAAGTGCAAAAGGATTGTTAATTCTCTTAATACCACTAGCATTAAGGAACAAAGTATTCTCAAAAAGGGCACACTCACATCGATGCTAAATTATGCCCTCCCTCTCCAGTGCAAAAAAATTCTGCCTCTAACTCAGAATGACAGTTTCTGGAGAGAACTGCCTTCAGGGATTCAAAACACAGCTTCTTCACTTTACTGCATGATCCATGGCTTCTCAGTGTCCAGAAATAGCAGTCTAACCTTTGTAAATTGCTCCACATGGGGATTTTTCTCTGTGTAGCAGGAATTCTGGCCCCTTCTCTGAGGCTGCACCTTTGGTATGATACAGGACAGTGGGTCATTCCACCACATAATCCAGGCTGGCCAAATTGTTCAAGGAGGGGCAACAGTGACGCAGGACAGCGGCCACTCTTGTAGACACCAGACATTCACTACAGGGAATTCACCCAGAACCTGAAT
Source organism: Eulacestoma nigropectus (assembly GCA_013397775.1). Classification (NCBI taxonomy): domain Eukaryota; kingdom Metazoa; phylum Chordata; class Aves; order Passeriformes; genus Eulacestoma; species Eulacestoma nigropectus. The sequence continues at coordinate 155,962 of VZTE01001601.1, read as the reverse complement.
TTGGAGCTGACAGAAGTGCATCTAAATACCACTCTCAAGTCTGACACCACAAGAGTAGAAGTAACAACCTCTTTTCTGAAAGCTTTTTAAGTGGTCTGATCATTCTCTCCCTGGAGGAGAATCACAGCCAGATGCAAGGCACATCTGATGTGTTAGAAACATGCTCTGCAGCCACAAATATATGGAATTCATGCAGCTTTTAAGCAGATTTTGGTTATATGCAATATACAACTTTTTTTCCCTAATGCAGTATAAACAACAAGGCTGAAAATGGAATAACTGCACATACCTGACAGATAAAATTCACTGATCCTGAGATGAGTTTCCTGTTTAACACTATTTTGTCGTCGTCCCCCCCCCACCCCCCCCATTACTTACACTTTGCAGGACTAATAAAAGTAGGTCTTTGGGGCTTTGGGGGTACCGAGGAGGGAAGCTTGACGCTAGGATCTGGGCACTTGCTGCTCCTGTAAGTGGGGAGGCAAAGAGCTAGAGAGCAATTACTGTGCTTACTTACATCTGCTTTTCCAGTTGAATAGTTGGATCTATTCTCTCTCCAAGGATCCCACAAAATTCTGGACTGCCATGTTTGATGGGTTTAAAGCCTCCTCCAGGTGCTCTTAATTGCCTGTGCTGGTCATTTGAGGGAGAAGGAGATGCTTGCCGTTTCCCACTTCCATTAAACTGGGCTGCAAGATACACAATAATTACCTCTCCAGGCAAGGTTAGCAAGGACCAAAAGAGTTGTAGCACTCAGAGAGGTTTTCACACCCTACAGAGAATAAACATAGACCCAACTAGCATTAAGATGCTTTATCTACAAAGTTATATGTATCATGTAAAGTGTTTCTTACTATGCAAAGTACAGTCCTAAAACTCTCTTGCTTTTCCAGTAACAAAATTCACACTCTTCTAAACCTTGTTACAATAACTAGTGCTTATCTTAACATTTGATACTTTGACCCTCCAGAGATGATGCTGTTACACAAGTAACAGCAACAAGCCTTCAGTCACCTGCCGTAATTCCAAAAGCAAGTAAGCGAGAACATCAGTTTGCCTCAGTTTATGTAGTATCATCCTAACAGTGATCTGGGTGCAAATCAGGCAGCTAACACCCATCTATCCATACCAGAAATACTTTCAAGCAGTAAAGAATTAACAGTGCATCCACTTACACACTGCTGGCACAAAGCTTTTGCCCTTAAAATCCAGGAAACAGAGAGGAAAAAATAAAAATAGCCTTTCATCATTTCTCTCACTAACTATACTATTCCAAGAAAAGCACTACAACTTATTTTGCAAAGCTGTAACTTATTAGAGCACTGCAACACTCGTAGCCAAGCACATACTAATGATGTCAGCATCCTCATTCTACACTTACAGATTCCACATATTTACAACTTAAAAAAAATTAAAGGACAGAATGTTGACAGGAACAGTGAAAGAATCTACACACATCATATTCATGACTCTCATTGCCTCCTATGGTATGCTGCTTCATCAAAAACTAACACTCTCAGCTGCAGATGATTTTATTTTAAGGTCATCTAGTGAGGACCAGGCAGAGAACCTTCACTGTGCCAGGAGGTAAAAATCACAGTGGCCACAAGCACAAACAGCTCAATCAGGCCCTATGTGAGTTTCAACAGCAACAGCGGGGAAAAATGTTACAAGGAAAACTGAAGGGACTCCCTACAAAACTTATAAGCCTCATGCATTTAGAAGTGAACTTACTGTAACACACAGCCAATTAGGCATGTGGGTGGTAGTATTTAGTCTTTTAAAGCAGACAGCTGCAATGTTCAAAAAGTTCAAAAAGATAATAAAGAGAGACATGTTGGATGAGGAAAGTGTTCTGGAGCTGCTTTTTAAAATTTTTTTTTATTGCAAAAAAGATTTTTTTTATTGCAAAATTTGGGCAAATGCATTCAATCACATTCCTAAGTATGCATAGCAGAAATATGCTGATTCTTTCTTAATATTAACTCAGATTTAACCTCATTACTGGATAATGACAGCCGATTAGCGTAACAAGGAGAAACATTGCATGTGTATACTTGCTCGTGACATATATGAGCAGTACTATTATTTTAACTGTAAGAAAAACACCTAGATATAACTTGGGTACTCTCTGAAAACCAGTGAGCTTAAGATCACCTTCTGAATAAGGAACAACTGTCAGACACCAACAAATTCAGTTCATAAAACAAACTCAGTTCTGACTGTCACCAGCTATATCTTTACAACACAGAATCATAGAATGGCTTCGGTTGGAAGCAACATTAATGATTACCTAGTTGCAACCCCCTAATGGCAGGGAGATGCCTCTATAGGCAGTGATTTCATCCACTAGACCACAGTGTTCAGAGCCCCATCCAACCTGGCCTTGAACAGTTCCAGGGATGGGCCATTCACAACGTCACACAGGGCAACACGTTCCAGTGCTTCACCACCTCTGACTAAACAATTTCTTCCTAGCATCTAATCTAAATCTCTCGTTTTTAGTTTAAAAGCATTCCCTCTTTTGTTATCTCTACATGCCTGTGTAAAAAGTCACTAACATGATGGTTAGAGGTAGCAACTGTTCTCCAAAAATAAGACAAAGTTAAATTTCAGATGCTTTTGAATGTTGAGGTTTTCTTCTCTGTTTGAAAAGTTCAGACATGTCTCTGGACTTCTGGTTCTTTTTTTTTTTCCCTCCCTTTTCTTTGTGAATTAATTTTTCAGGAAGAAGCAGTCTTGAAGGGATATCCAGACAGATTAAAGTGACAAGTGTGATACCCAGTCAGGTACCCTACCCGCCCCCCCAGTGTTGTAAGCAGGTCTGAGTTTTGGCTGCTATGAATCCTCTCTTTAACAAAGCTGTAGTATATTCAGCCATTGTGGTTATGGAACTGACTGCAATACCTGACACTTTCACACTCTCCACATGGCCTCTCTTCCACTGCCCTGTAACTCCTGCCATAGTCCTGTGACAGTGCCATGCCAGAACTCCCTTGCTTTAAGTCTCTCAAGGTCCTAGGCACCACCTTTCTGTGCAACAGAAGTAGAAGCCAGCAAAAGTCTGGCATTTATAAATCCTTCTTCCATGAATCCATGACCACTGCTGGAAACTACTACCAAATGGCCCTCTTGATCATTGAGACCCTCTTTATAACAGAGGGCCATGCATTTCGTAAAGCAATACAAAGACGAGCTTTACAGACTTCACAGGCTTTTCCTTTACTGAAAAGTTTTCTGTGCCCACATGACAGTTCGAAGAGGACAGATTTCTCATAAACTCAGTGGAAGCCAGTGTCAGAGTGACATTCTTGAATGGGCCCTCTGATGCCCATGCTATCTTTTGTCTATCCAAGGGGCTCTCCTTGGTGTTATCTCCTTTTCTAGCCAGACTTGTGTACCTGAAAGCTACTTTGTTCCTGTTACTTTGCCAACCTCCACTCCTCTGGGCAAACCAGTCTGCCCAGCTCAGCAGGAGTTCTAACAAGACCTGCTCACTTCCCATAAAAGCCATCAAAAACACATTTTAGCATCAGCTGTACAGGCCCAAATAAAACAAACCCAAATTTGTTTGAGAAAGAACTCCAGCTGCAGAAAAAATGCTGCATTCCAGTTATGCTACGTAGAGACGCATATTTAAGCCCAGCAAAATCCGTTGGGTACGTACAGCTTGCTCCATCCACAATGCAGCATGACACCAATCCCAGCCCTGTGCTCAGGAGTCAGAGCACAGACACACTCCCCTCTGCCTCAGCATATTTCATAGCTTGTGCACACCTTCATTCTGACAAATCTCTAAGTCCAGGTTGGATATAAACAGGTTTTAGCTATGCTTCAGCAACAAATCCTGAAATCATGGCACAAGAACAAATTTTTTCCTTAAAAGACTTGCATGAGTAATTAGGTTCATGATAAATTCTAGTGTTGCTTGCTGTTCTGGTTTGTTTCTACAGTCTATCATCTGACAAATGAAAAACATCTGCTGCATAAGTATCTGTGTCTGCAATTCACATCACAAATATCTGTTGTTCCCTTCCCTTTTGAATTTCTCAAAATATGTAAGTTTCAGGAGAGGGTCCCTCCAGGATCTCCACAGTTCCATGTAATTGGGAGATGGTAATTGTGGGCCTGCAAAGTGGGACTTACCCATCACTGTAATTTTTAATACCAGTTAGACCAACACTGCAGTTTTCAGAAAAATCTACCTCAGCTAAGAACTGAAAAAACCCTTTCCTGGAGAACCACTGAACAAGTCAGAAGAGCACTTCATACATCTCAGCAGAGGGTCAACACTTCTCCATTGCAAACTTTCCACCATTTCAAGCTTCAAAGTTGGACCTCTTCTTTCCTTATTCTAAACATTTACATCTCCTAGGACCAAGATGAAGTCTAGAGACAGCAGATGAAACAGCAGCTTACAACTGTGCTTGAGCCAATCCTTAGACATTTCTTCGTGACAAATAACCTTGTACCTAAAACAAACTAATCTATAATGAATGGCAGATGTAATCAGAGAAATCTAATTAATGTCAGAAAGTGTTTACTCTTCTTATTTTAAATAAGCATTCTCTATGCTGAACCTGTAAGTAATCTAACCATATCATAATACCATTTAATTAAATCTCTCTTTAGTCTATTAGTTCTGTAAGGCAATATTTTGCTCTGTTTTCATAACTACATAGTACTTTAAAGAATATTTACACATAAGCCAATTGTAAAATCTTGTATTGGACTGACCATGTTAATTTACAGCTATATGTAAAAACTGAAAAGTAGATATAAAGAAAAAAATTGACAAACCTAAGATTCTTTTTTTTAAACAACTCAAAAAACCCCTATTTCAGAATTTACCTGATAAAGACCAAAAAAGTGGGCATGAAGATGAACACAGAGCTTAAAACAAAATCTGAATGAAGTAAAACTCATCAATTTCATATAAAATGACCATTACACGAAAAATAATGTCTATGATTTACATATGCACACATATAACTCTTAAGACTTAACTTTTAAACCTAATAATCCAGTTTCTGTAGCTGCTGTATTACTATTTGAAAAATTTGTGAAATGTGATCTCACTGGACACAGATGTATACTGGTCCCATAGCTGGTATCTCAGCATTGTTAAACAATGAAGTTGCTGAGTTTTGAAAGAAAAACTACCTCTGGGTAGCCCACAGTCACTGTCCTTGTGTGGGAAGCTACATGATCAGATTAGGTTGTTTATCCAATCATTTCTTCACACAGAATGAAAAAAACCTGAAGATGGAGACTGCAAGAGCTCCTTGAACAATTGTTTCCAACGCTTAACTGTTCTTGCAGAGAAAAAACCAACTTCCTATATTGAGTCAGAACCTCTCCTGACTCATCTTATACCTAATCTTCCCATCACACACCTGCTCATTTGTGAAGAAACTGGCTCCATCTTATTGAGGATCTCCTCACAGGCATTAGAAAGTTCCCATTATGTCCCACCCAAAGTTTTCTCTTCTCCAGGCCAAGCAAGCCCAGTTCCCTCAGCATCTCTTTGCATGTGCTGTCATGTGCTGCAGTTTCTTGTCATTTTGTTAGCTGTGTGCTGACAACATTTATCAACATTCTTCTTATATCAGAACCCTGCCACAGCATTATGCATAGTCCAAGAAATGTGAAGTAAAGAGGAACAGTCACTTTGCTTCATCCACTGGCTTGCTCCTATTCACACAGGCTAACACGCTGCTAGCTTTCATCATAGTAAGGAGCATTGCTAGCCACTTTTAGTCTACTTTCCCCCAGGACTCCTTAAGCCCCTTCTAGCAAAGCTGTATCCCAGCAAGTCAACCAGATCTAGGTCCGTATCATTGCAGGGGGTTAGTGTCCTCCAGATGCAAGTCTTTGGGTCGGTTCTCATCAGATTTTGTAAGCTTGTTGTCAGTCCATTTCTCCAGCCTGTTCAGGTCCCCTCAGAATGGCAGCTTTGCACACACCCTCCCCTCCCTTGGTGCTATTCCAAGCTTGATAAGGGGCATTTCCTTTCCTTCTGCTCTGGGTTACTAATAAGTATGCTAAACAGGAAGGGTTCGAGAACACATTCTCTGAGGAATCGCACTTGTAACCAGATTCCAGGAAGAGTATGAATCACTAACACTACCCTTTGAGGTCAGTGACCCTGATAGGTTTTCATAAATCTACTACTCCATCCATGTAGGCTACAACATTCCAAACACAGCTGATGCCACAGCACAACATGCTGAAAGCTAAAGTCAACACAGATGACACCAACTGCTCTCTTTCCATTAAGAGATCTAGAGTTTTAAGAGAGAAAGCAAACAGGTTTGTCAAGTAGGATTTACCTAGGGCAAATGCACACTGACTACTTAGTAATCATTGCTTTCAGCCTTCTTCCATGCTCACTCCCAGAGCCACATGTCTTTTCTTTCCCCCTCATCCCCCACACTTCATGACACTGTCCCTTTGAGAATTGCTCCACAATTTCAGGACTCTGCAAAGCAACTTCCTCATCATAGAGATATTCAACAATAAACACTATCTACATCCCATCCATTATAATGGGGGTATGGACAAGGACTAGGAGAATCAAAAGTTTTACTAACATGAAACAAGTGCTAAGATGATTGACAACAGGTTGGCTGAAGTACCGAACAAAAAGCGTGGTGTTCCATATTTCTGCAGGAGGTGAAGATTTGAGAGGACCCACATATACTTTTCAGACATTTCTTCACATACACATACACATCAGAAGAGCATAAGTACATATGCTATAACTGTGAGAGAAAATTTTGAGGCTGGGATCTAGGAATCTTACCTGCCAAAGCTGGGATGGTGACTTTGTTCCACTCCCACGGCTGATCATACTCATCAGCAGGCCTGTCATCATCCTGTGGCAATTTGCTTTCTCGTAAATGGTGACTCACCACACTTTCAGAATCGGATTCCACACCACTGCCTTCTGGTTCATAGGGCGTGTCATAGAGCTGCATGCTTTTCTGATGGGACTTCATGCCTTCCTGCTGTTGAAACTCTGTTGGCAAGGAGAAAAAGTGCATCAGAATCACTACTAACCATGTCTTATCATTACAGTCTATAATTTTAGACCATTCAACTTCCACCCATTTCTTAATAGCCACATAATTATAGAGATGACAAGCTCATACAAGACTTCCAAATTCTACCTCTACATTGGTAACTGGCTGGAAGCAAAAGTTTGCTCCAGTTAACAACCACAGCTTCATGCCTCCAACAACATTTCCCAGCTCGTGCAGACCCAGATTGCAGGAACCACACAATCCCTGTCAGCCAGTATAAAGTACGCTTAAAAGCAATTGTGCATAAATTCCCAAGAACACTGAAATTTGTGTATAGTTAACTCTTCAGGAGGACATCGTTCTGAAGTGCAATTTGAAGACACAAAGAACATAAAAAAATAAATCCCACAGTATAATTTTATATGCTGATAAAAAAAAATTGTCTGCACTTATACCTACAGAGTATCAGCAAAAAATGAACTAGGACTAGAGTAAGAACACTAAACAAAAGCATTGGTAACTAGAGCTTAGCTCACATCAAGGTGTTTGTAACAGCACCTCTCAGCTGCCTGAAAAGCAGCCTGAACCAAACCTTCTTGGGCAGAATCAGAAGCAGCAGTAAGGAGAAACAGGCACAAGAGGTAGTTCAAGAGATCCAAGTGCTACACTGGGGGTACCCTCTTCCCCTGGTGTGTGGTGCAGCCCTGGGATAGGTTACCAGGTAGGTCATGGGAGGTGTCTCCATTCTTTGGAGTTCACAGAGCCTTGGTTAGGCAAAGCCACGGTCACTCCATTTACTAATACAGAACTGGGTGGAGTGAGTGATAGACCAGGTGGCTGTGCTACCATTCAAAGGGACCCGGAGATGCTGGAAAACAGCAGGCTAACAGGCTGGAAAGCTGCTCAGCAGAGAAGGATGTTGGGGTCCTGTACGACAGCAAGTTAAGCATGCGCCAGCAATGCACGCTTAGAGTAATGAGGGACGACCTAACCTGGGCTGCATTAGGAATGCCGAACGCAGACCAAGAGGCGTGATTCTCCCCCTCTACTAAGCATTGGTGAGGCCACATCTGGACTGCTGGGTCCAGTTCTCACCTGCCCAGCACAAGAAAGACAGAGAATACTGCAGGAAGTTTCAGCAAAAGGCCACGAAGCTCAATAATGGGACTAGAGCACTTTTCATATGAGGAGAGGCTGAGAGAGCTGAGATTTGCAAGTTGAGAGAAAATAAGTTTTAGTGGGGACATTATCAATGCACGTAAATACCTGATGGAAGAGAGTGAAGATGGAGACAAACTTTTATTGACAGTGCCCAGTGACAGGCCAAGATATAACAGGCACAACTCAAAATACATGCAATTACATCTGAACACAAGAAAACACTTTTTGACTGTGATAATGGTCAAACATTGAAATGAGTTGCCTGGAGAGGGTGTGAAGTACCCATCTTTGGAAATATTCAAGATCTGACTGGATACAGTCATGGGCAACCTATTCTAGCTGATACTGTTTCAACAAGATGGTATCAAGAGGTCCCTTCCAACTTCAGATATCGTGTGATTATACTGACCACTGCAATGACAAAATAAGAATGCCAATAATTGTAGCAAATTGCAAAGTTACTAAAAGACTCAGCGAGAGAACTTTTTAAGCTACAAATGAAGCAAGGATGTAGAGCAGTTCTCTCAGTTACTATAACAAAGTCATAAATCAATTCATATGTCAACAAGAATACTATAATCAAGTAATTTCTACAGACCACTTCAAAGTACAGTGAAAAGTCTGCAAAATGACAGTGCCCTTTGTCCCTGAAAAAGAATTATTTAATTTATACATTAAAAAAACAGTAAATTTGAAGAAATATACACCAAAATTGATGAAGATGTAAATATAAGCAAGATATGTTCTGTTAATTTCTTGTTATGAACAACCACATCACGAAAAAATGCTGAATTGAGAAAAAACTGTAATATAAAGAATACACAGCTCTCTTGAATACTCTGGAGCAAAAAGATAAACATTTTATTTCTTCTAAAGTCAGAAAAGTGGCATGTATCTGTTCATCTTTCAGTACTGTGGAGCCAGTCAATGTCACACTAAGAAATGTGCATTTCTGAGGAACAGAAGCCATGATTCACCCAAATCAGTTTTAAGTGCCAAACACAAATTTGTGTGCCAAATACAGCTACGCAGTTGGCTCCTTGTGTGCAAGCACGTTTCGGTACAAGAACTCTTGACTGACATTTTTCTTTTACCTAGAAGACCAAAGTATCAGACCACACAGAAAAGTTTACCAGTAAACAGAAGGTGGTTCACGTTCATGGACCATAATTTAAAAAATTATGAATATTTGATCCTAAAGCAGAAAAGTTTTTCTAGGAAAAGCTAAAACCTAGAGGGAGTGAAGTGCAGGGCCAGGAGTTTGACTTAATGATCCTTGTGGATCCCTTCCAACTCAGCATATTCTGTGACATATAAAAACGTACGTGCATATGAACACACACACACACATGCTCACAATCTCTTTTGTAAAGCTTTCTATTAATGTGCTTGAAAATTTATTTACAAATACTCTTAAAGATAAAAGTAATTTTACTAAAAGTTAAGTCAGAAAAAGTTCCTTTCAATAAATGACAGCACAGCTGAATCTGTACCATAAGCAGTATTAGCATTATACACACTGATAGCTCAGTGCAAACTTGATATTCAAGAATCAGGTAGTAGTAGACAACAGAACATTTGTGATGAAACATTTCTCATGGTAGTTTTACAGCCTCTAATAGTGACAGCTCTAAGGGTTAAAACAGCCATGGAATGACTAGGAAGTCCAAAACTGTGTTAATTTAACTTTTTCTTTAGAAATTCACTTTTATGAATTATATAATTTGAATTCTTACCGCTGATAAAAAGTACATTTTTACATAATTCAGCATTAAGTTAATAGTTAACAGAAGAAGTAACAATTGAAGTTTTGAGAGCACTAATTTTGCTAGCAGTCTGGAAGACTCCCACAAATAATTCTTGTTTTCACAGATCAGTGGTTATAACTGAATCAGGCTGCAGCAGTTTGGGGTCCTGTGTAAAACCAAGAACCTGACGAGGAGAGGTACAGAAACTGAGACAAGACTATGAGATACAAGATTCAACTTGATATTGTTCTTCCCACTTGGTGAATAATTCTGATACTCACATACAGAACAGAGCTCCACAGGACAAGCAGCCATATCAGCCACACTAAACACCTTAATAGCCCTAAACAATTCAACAGCATTACACATAGATGCACTGTATTCCTGAAAAGAGTTTGGAGAGAATTAGGGGATATATCATCAGAGAAGCGAACAGCTATGAAGCCAACAAAAGGAAACGTTCAAAACATTACTACTTGCTTACAGAACCCAACAGGTGAACGTTTACAGCTTGCCTCCCAAAAGGATGCAACAGACTAAAAACTAACCAGATCATTTTATATTGGCCAGATGCCAATAGATATTTCCTTCATCTCAAACTAAAGTATGCAGTAACAAGAGGTCAAACAACGTAGTTGCACTACTAAAAAAAGGTCTGGTAACATAAAACCCCATTTTCCCATATCAAGCACATCTGTAAATGTCACCAGGCAGTAATAAACTCAATGCCATTTTACAGCCCCTTTGTAACATTTCTTTTGATGAAACACCAGACAAGCAAAACGCAGGAGTCTTACTGCCACGATCGTGTAAGGCATATCAGATATAGAGACATTCCCTGAAGTTAAGAGCTTGCAAGAGTTTTTGTTCTCCTGTGTGGTGAAAGGCAATGAACAAGATTCTCTGGGCAGGTTGGGAAGCAAAGACAGGTTCCTGCACCACAGCAGCAGCACATTCTGCTTGTCTACATCTAATATGCAGGAAGAGTCTTAACCTGCAACAGACAAAAGCACTAAGTTATATCAATGCCCTGATTTTTTCAACCTCTACTATTCTATTGGGAAACCTTTTAAACAAACCACAGCATCAGTGGCAAGAGAGACAGACATGCTTCTTTATTGGTCTGACAGCAAACAGTAATTTATGCATGCTCCACTAAAACCAGGGAAAACTATAATGCAACTGGATACAGTCACATTAAATTACAGATTAATCACCAGCAGCACAATAAAGCTGTTTTGACTTCCCAGTATGTTAGATTTCAAAGTGTACTGGCCCACACATATCGGGTGCAAAAGTGATACACCAGACTCATCTCCATCTCAGCTACAGCTTTCAAGACTGGTGCCAAATTAATATGACAGTCCTACCAGTTCCTCAGCTGCTTTCTCTAGCCAAAAGCCCTGTCCTAGTGAGACAAATCTGACTATGAAGGTATCATGCTGGAAACAGTACTAAGATGCAAGGTCAACTTTTGAAAAGCGAGTACTGAAACTGACTTTTAAGCAAAGTACAAGGGTTATCAACACCCTTTGTATTTGACAAGCCTAAGAGGAATACTCAGGACAGAGAACAGAATTTTACTGATTGGATTTTACAGGGGACATTTAGCTGCATTCATCTCCATTCAACAGTACAGAACTCACAGAGTTTATCTGGCCACATTGCTGAATAAAGCTTCATCCTATTTCAGAAAGCATGAAACAAAATACTTGGAAATACTCCTAACCCCAACAAGCAGCTGTTGCTAGAAACCCTTCAATGTAAGTATAATGACTTTCAAGGTCATTTCTGCATGCACTTAAATTTGTTCAGATACAGTTATTTGCAGGAAGCCCAGTAGATTTTTCATTCATTTAACACACATTAACATGTAAACACTGTGCTGGAATAAGGTTGTACAGAGTACAGCTGTCAAGCTGTCAGCTTTAAGAATTTCTGTCCTTCTACCTCTGGATTCAGACTACAGGTCTCCTCCATACGGCTGCTCCTCTTCTGCTCTCTTTCCAGTAGTCAGCATTTAAACAACTTCAATCCTACTGACCTGGATTTAGTTTCCCACTAACCAAATAAAAACCACAACCTGCTGTTAACTACGCGCAAAACTGTTAACCAGTCTGCAGTGAACATCAAATACTGTGCTGCTATTCTCACTTAGTACAGCTGTCATGCAAATCTACCAGATAATTCCAGTGACGAGGATCTCAACATCGAAGTAACTTTATCTGGAACTCACAAAACTTTTCAAGGCACACAGACAGACCAAACATTTATCATCAGAAAGATATAGATATTTAATTAAAGCAAGCAAACAAACAACTATACCCTGAATGGAGTCCACTTCTCGCATCTTGTCCTCCTGTATATACAAAATTCCCCATAAGGAGAGGGAATGCTTTTGCAAGGAGAGAACAAGCTAAGCTATCTTCAACTAGCACAGTCAGAGTAGAATTATGAACAGCACAACTTTTGGAATGTGGATTCGAACACTTTATATTCAAAAGCCTTAAAAGGGCAGTCCACAAAGTGTTTGAGGGACTTGCTATAAGCTGGCTTTCTATGGATAAGTCTGGGAAAAATAAAATACTATATATTTAAAAAAAAAGTATGTAAGAACATAACTCAGGAACAAGGCCTGTTTGTAGACAACAACCAGTTGCATTCCTTGTATTCTCACTTGTCACTGAAAACCAGAAGTTATCAGTGGGAGCAGAAAGAAGCTTGAAAATGCTCAGGTTCCCATTGAGAGGTAGGAGTGAGTATCTGATGCATTTCCCCCAACATTATCCAGACAGCCTGGCAATCTCTAGCAGCTGAAGGTCACATCAGAGCCAGACCTGATCACAGAAAACCAAGCCTAATCTGCAGGAGTTCTTGTTATCAAGGAACAAGTTTTCCTGAAATGGCCCAAACCTCTGCTTTACACATGTTTTGCCCTTGAGGCTTCTAATGGAGAATCACTGAACTGGCAAGTAATCACACTGAAGGGCAGTGAGCCGTTTGCCTCAGGTGTACAGGTAGGCAACACATCAACCAGTAACTTGCCAGTTTGCCAGAGGCGTAAGACAGATCATTAATGCAAAGATCACCCTGATAGGAACATTTGATTCCACTGAATTAATTCCCAGACAAATAGGTCAAAATACTTAGCCAACTGCCTACTTAATCCAAGCCTCACCATTAATGTTTCTTTTCACATCCATTTTGGAAAGACTATCTGAAAGTATTTCAGGACTTTTGATGCAGAATTCTCATTTTATTACTGCAAAGTCTATTCACTAGAGAAGTTAAGTTTTATCACCGTTCAAATTTCACCTGAAGTCACCAGAAATCAAACTGCTTTTTACTCTGCTTCCAGATCCAGCTGGATGCCTCTGACTGCTGGGACACAAGGGAACACCAATTATATTCCAAAGGCAGGGAGGGCTGTTTTGCTTTGAGACAGCAGCAACTACCACTTAATGGTAATTATTTCAGATTTTGCTGCAGGAAAAGCTGGATATGAGAAGATCTTCCTTCCCTCATCTTTTCTTTTGAACAGAAGCCAAGTGACTCAGAAGTGAGCCACTTTCCAGGAATGAACAGACATTTGTTCCCCTGCCTTGATGTGAGGGCTTGGCATAACCCCATGATGTGAAAACCAATGTCTTCACATTGCCTGCATCATGCCGGAAATACTACTGAAGTCCAAGTATGACTCATTACCTCAGGAAGAAGCATTCAAATCAACCTTACATTCCAACGATCCTGATAAAGAAAAGTTGTTAGGCCAGTCAGACCAGGGACAGGCAGGGAGAAGACCGTTTATGATAAGTATCAATAAAATAGCAAAAAAATTCCATGAACCATGAATATTTTCCACAGAAAGTATGTACCAAATTAAAACAACCAATCATTACCCTGCCCAAGAAGACAGGAAGCACACATTTGTCTTTGTGGGTGGGAAGGAGTGAGGAAGAGGAGGGGTGGTGGTGGTGGAGTCGAAGGAGGTTGATTGAAAAAACAAAACACGTGGGAAGAAAACCTAAATCCTGGCGGCCTGGAAGAACAGCAGTACTGCTTCCAAAGGACAAAAAAATTATATCTGGAGATGTATTTCTTTTTTGGCAGAGGCAAAGAAATAAAAAATTAAATTTCTTCAGTTCCCTGGAAGCAGAAGTTTATTCTACAAAGCCTTCCCCCTCAACACTTTATTTTCTGATAAGTAAGCAGTGATTAAACTCTTTGCCAGTTTAAAATTCTTAATTTCTGCAGACTTTGCCTCTTTGGAGGTGCTTTGATGCTGCTCACCTACTTACTCCCTGCACATTTTTCAGTAAGACACAGAAGAGGAGTAGGGATGCCATTTTATTTAGATGAGGGGATAAGAATCCAAAAAACTCCACAAGTCTGTACATTTACTGTTGCTTGACCAAGAGCCAACTCCAGGTACTGCTACAGCCAGTTACACTACAGTGCTGTATTCCCGGTTTGTTTGTAGGTTTTCTTGACCTGTCTGGAGTACTGACCTTTGGGGTTTAAGGATCATTGTTTCATGGCCTAAAGAGAGCAATCCAAGTGGCAACAGTGCAAACCAGAAAATTCAAGATCCTCATTCCATACTCCAAAACTTCTAAGCTGTGTAAAGAGCATTCATTTCTTGTGGTAAAAGTGAATGGAAGCCCACTGGGAAAGAGAATGCTGTCCATGTACACCAGCTAGTACAAGGGTTTCATCAGCCCGGGACACAAACTACACTGTCCCAAAAGATTTGCTTTAAGATTAGCACAAACAGAACAAATTCCCCTTGAAAGCCATCCTAAAACCAAAGTGTAAATGCCTATTTTAAACGATCTAAAACTGTTCCATGTCAGGACAGAGAAGTTTGTAGTTAATATGACTGTTTCCCGCAGTTAGATCAGTCTCGCTGCTCATAACTGCTACTGATGCCCACCATGCCCTTGCCAGTGCTCTTCATGAACACAATATCTCACCTTCACAGGAATTACCTTGAGAGAGGAAAGGTGTGGAAGAAGAAGCCATTCATAATTTAAATGCCCTTCAACAGACACACAGAAGGAAGACATTTTCTTGCATCATGTCTGCCTGTGAGAGTCTGCTGAAAGCTTACTCAAAAGAATCAAATGAGATAAGCACTGATCAAAATGATTTTTTTAGTGAGTATAAATATATATATTTATACACTCAGGATGATATTGCAAGGAATAACCAGATGTGAGCAAAGGGGAGTTTATATGACCAAGACAAAATACGCAACTGTTTCCTGATAGCTGGAGGTTTAATTCTGTGAGAATTATGCAGAAAGGAGTTATCTTCTCTGCATGTAACTGACTTTGAGCACAGCCCTACTAGGGATTTGGGAGAGGGCAGAGAAGGGTAAGTAGATAGAGGCCTCCCTCCAGACTTTCTACCTTCTATGCCCTGTGATACAAATAGTGGGAAGAAGCTCCCTACAGGTACAACTTACATGGCACAGTATGGCAGAAGACTTACGTAGCCAGAAGAATGCCATATCTGATTTAACAAAGTCAGACGAGATGTATTCTCAGCCAGGTGAGACATGTTATCTTTTTTTAGCCACCTGCTAGCATTTGCCTTAAGAGAATACAAGGCAGGGAGAAGAACTGATACTTAATAACTCCTAGAATGGATTTATTCCATAGACCTGCTAGCTACATCGTTAAAAGGAACACAAAAATGTGAACTGTTCGTTGTTTTCGTCCAGCCTGTGAATGACTGTGTCACTATGATTAAAAAAACTGAAAACCAACCAAACAAAAAACCCCAAAATGCCAGCTCAAAACATAGCCTGAAACCTCCCTGATGACTAATGCCCATTATTTTATCTTTATTAGTAATTTTTTAAAAGAAAAATGCTAAGAAAACAAAGAGAAGTCAAAGCTTTGGAAGCAGTATTTGATGCATTTACAGAGCTCTTTCTCTCCTCTTTCCCCAACCAGCATTCCAGGAAGAGCAGGCGCTATCAGCACTGTTTCCTCCTTTGGCAGGACTTAAAAGCCACACAGCATCTGCATGCTAAACCATCAGGTTTTTTTCCTGTTCACTGCAAGAACAGCCACAGGGATTATCTGCCACAGTGATAATTTGCAATTTTGCACCTGGCAAGTTGCAAGAAGCAGAGACCAGCCACCGGGGTTATTTGCAATTTTCCCCATTTTTACATGCTTTCCCCAAGGGAAGTATCATCCTAGTTGCAATCTTTCTGTTCTGTCCTTCAAGCTGAGTTCCTGGGATAATCTAGGCACTCTGGTCAGCACCTAAAAGCACATAATAAAGATGAATCACTGCCTCTTGGACATAAAAGCTTTCAGATATAACTCCAAATGTTAAATTTCAATGTAAACTTAGAAGTCCAGCACAGTTCTGTCCATGTGTACAGTAAGGATCAATAATGTAGACATAAAAATGGTCTACATTTGCTGTTTAGTCCTGGAGAAAAAATGGTTTAATTCAGAATTCCACCTTCCCATGATTACATGAAGAAAGCTGCTCAGTTGTCATTACATGCAACCATACACAATCCAAGGCCCTGCATGCATTAGATGACCCCTGACAGCATAGAAACAATGACAGGGATATGAGCACTGAAATTACTGGGAAAATGTTTCAACTCATCTTCTTTGGCCTATGATCTCTTTACTCACTGCATCAAGTAGGTGAGCAAATGATGGAAGGAGAAACATGTCTAGCATTTCTAGGATTTCAAATAGTCTGCACTGAGCTGCACAGCTGCTAATATTCAGTACCTTGCCCATGTTTGCAGATTTATCTGTAGTTACTATACTACTCAGGTAAACTCTGACTGGATGTCCATTCCTAGTTAAAAGCCCACTTGCAGAGTAATCTGTCAGCTACAGGATGTTGGTTTTTCCCCTGGGACAAGACTTATACAACAGTACAGAACATGAAGCAGTGTTTGAATGTATGCAGTATATAGTCTATCACATCATCACACAAGAGCATTTGTGCTTACACAGATACATAACAACAGCAAATAAATCTGGTTAGCATTCAGCACAGATCATTAAGAACAGGTGCTTTAAGAAAGCAAATGACAGTCATGTGCAAACATCATAAATCAGTACATTTTTCCCTTCTTGCAATGGAAGTATCACAAATCCGGAAGACCAATACTTGATATCTTCCACTTAGGTCAATGTCACATTATAAAAATTCATTGCACTCATGATCCTGATGCATACAACCGAGTCAACACTTTCTGGTAGTTTTTCCAGTTACACTCTTATTTTCCAGTATGTATCTCTAAGCCACTAACCAGTATGCATACAAATGTTTACAATGGACAAAACCACACCCATGGAGACAATTGTTGAAGGCTGTATTTTTTGCTGGGTTTTTCGTTATTTGTTTTAAGAGAAGGATACAAAAAGATCCTTTAAAAAATGGTTAGGAGAGGCTGTCTTTTGATGCGCTCTATATTCCACCATGATGCCAGGGTCTCAGTGATGGTGCATCTCACAGCCAAAGGACAGGGCAACAGTATGTACTACTCAGCAAAAATATCATACAAAATCAAGGGTACATATGAAAGACATCACCTTTTTTTAAACTTCATCTTCCCTTTCTATTTCAACTGAGGCAGCAGCACAGACACCTAGACAACCTCAGGCTGCATTAGAGCTGTAACTGCTGCTGCAGGACTTGCTTAGAAATAACTCACACTTTTCTGTCTTGCAGCCTATCCCAGACAAGTGCAACTGTTGTTAGACTGCACATAAGACAAGAGTCAGAACAGCACAAAACGCACTGCTTCGTCACAGAGATTTTCAAATTATTCACTCCACAGAAAATGAATGCAGAACTGAAAGCAAGCCAAGTTCCTTCAGGCAAACCTAATTTCCCCCAGGTTTACCTGTGCTTCTCTTAATTGTTAGTGTAAACTGCAACAGCATCGGTTTTGCATGCCTACATCCTGCTCCATAAAAATAAGATGTATGTGGACTCTCCCACCCTAAGGCACCAACACATGAAACTGAACAATGCACAGCCTTGTTCAAGCCCAGATGAAGACGGAATATTCCCATCTTCTACTCGCACATTGCTATTATTCAACAAATTTAGTCACAGTAGCACAACACTCCATCAGCAAGCAGAAACACACTGAAGGCTTCCTAGGTCTATACCTGAGTAGAGATAACAAATTAATGCACATATCAGCACACCCACACACACCAAAACCAGATGAAGCTTACCTGACCCCAGCCAGAAAGAACAGGCTGCTCCTGCAGACAATTGACTCTAATCATTTTAACAGCCAGAATGGTAATGAACAGCTGGGTTTGCACAGATGTTTCAGCTCCTCCAATGGAGCACTTTCAAGAAGAGTTCTTCATAGCCAGAAATCAGAGCAGAGAAGCTGTATGTTTTTGCCACCCTACATAAAATGCAGAGAGCACAAAAGTTGTGTTTCTCACCACATCCCACTGAAGTTTTAAGTTCATTTTATGACACTCCTGTGATGCAATGGTAAACTGTTGGTAATCTGATGTGGCAAGAAGTTCAGTCTCTGTGGCAAAAGCAGATAGAGAACTAACCGGTTGAATTTTCAATTCTCGTTTACTTTTAAGGATGAGAAAGCACTCATCTGGTTTGGCTTCCCAAACTGAAAAAGGCACAGGAGAAACTGTAGCTACTACATTACAGCTGATGTCAGAAACAGACTTCATTTACTGAAGGTTTCACTCATATTTTGCCACTAGGGATTTTCAGAGTCTGGATGCAAAACCAGCAGGCAAAAATTTTATTCATTTACTAGCAAGGTAAGCACAGCAAAGATGGCAAAATATGAGAGCTGAAACGGTATCTTGTTCCTTCAAAGAACTATTCTGTTTTACCACATGTTTAACTAATATTACCTGTACCAGCTTTTTTGAGCTTACTTAACTCTTCTGTACAGTGCAGATAGAAGAGCCAAAGTGATTTGAATAAGTGAAAATATAATATGAAAGAATGATTGAGACAGCTCTTCTGAGAAAAAATCCTCACTAGTTTAGGGGAAAAAAAAAAAGGACCTCCAAGAAGGACCTCTGAGTTGAGCACAGCTAGCTAGGGAAAGGGTAGAAATTCCTTCTGACTTCACAGCACATGTAATGTCCCCTAGTTGTCTTCAAAAAAAAATAAATCCAGGTTAGGCTAGAAATATCTATTCCCAGGATTGTCATCCTGACACTAGCTTGTTTATTAAAATGCTGCTCTTAAGCATTTTCACATTTCCTTTGGCTAAAAGCCTCTTGGCAAAAGAATAAGAGGAAAGTGAAAAGGAAAACAAAGCATAATTTTGAAGATACATACAAATGTGACAAGGGATTTTTGTATCACTTTTTGTCCCAAGTGCAAGTCTCATTTTTTTTTTAGTGTCACTATTCCAGCTCCATATAACAAATTCCTGTAAAACTCATCAGCAAGTCTACATCTCCCATACACTGCTGATTCTTCATGTAATAAACTCTCTGCATTCTGCTTTTGAGCAATTTTGCAGGACGCAATAGAGCCAGCACCAGTCTGAGAAGATTGAGAGCTGAAGTGGTAAGCTGGCAAGATGTATCCCTGATGTCCCCCTGCCTAATAAAATAACACTCCTCCCAGTCAGACACAACAATGAGTTTACAGTGTTCCCTTCCTTTGCTGTGGCAGACCACAATGGTATCAGTCACCTACGCTTCCATCATACCTGCACCTGGAAAGCACCCAGAATTCCTGCCAACAGACTCCAGAAGTGCACATACAGGCTGAGCCATCTGTTCAGCCTCTGTTCCTTCCCCCCAAGAAGTGATAGTGAACAGCTGTCAGGAATCATACTCCCTTTCTGTAACAGCATGCTTTCAGCACGGATTCTGCCCACCTAGGCTTACCTCCACAAAACCGGAATGTATGTGGGTAAGCCCCTGCTCAAGCTACATTTCATCTGACTGTTTCCTTATGCCTCACAGTCACCTGTCTGGTCTTCCCAGAGATAAAGTTTAAAAGGACCAGTATTGGGAACATACTGTCATGGTAGGAAAGCTGGAAATTGACTGAGACTAAACAAACATGGGTTCCAGCAAGTTAGTCTGGGATATGCTGACTCTCACAGCCACTTCTCACTTTCACAAATCAGCTGCAGGATCGTAAGGTAAGCTAGGTTAAACAAGATCTCAGGAAGTCATCTTGTCCAAAGTCCTATTCAAAGCAGGTTTTAGCTATGAAGTCAGACAAGGTTACTTACATTCTGGTTTCTCAGTCCAGTCTTGAAAAATTCCAAGGACGGCGACTACACAATCTCACTAGGGAACTTTCTCCACTATTTGAAAGTCTTAATAGTGACTTTCTTTTTTTACACTGTATTCAATGAATATCTTATTTCAGTTTATGTTTACTGCCTCTAAGCCTTTCCAGGGATGGAAAGGACAGATGGAACACTGATTAAATCAGAAGGAATAGCAGTCTACAGAGGTCTGCTTACAAGGGAAAATGCAAAATAGTTTCATTTTTTTATTTACTTTACCCAATTTAAGGGTTTACACTACTCACACAAATCTCTACAGAACAGTCAGAGGATCCCTTAACGGCCGTATAGCTTCATGTTCAGGCATGTTCTACCTAAGAGAATCCTTTGCACCAAGACGAAGTACATCTTTTCTATCCCACTAGATGACCAGAGAAGTGAGACACCTTCCAAATTCAACATACTTGGTATTAGAGGGTAGGGGCTGGGAGCAGGAGGGTAGAAGTGAGGGAGGGAGATTAAAAGGACTTGAACAGATGAGCAAGACACAAAATGAGGAAACAAGTAGCTCTTTCACCTTTGTAGCCAAAAGAACACCAATATTCCAATGAATACTTCACTGAATTCTTTTCACTCTAGGGTCACAGTTCTCTTTTTCGTATTTCTCAAGAGACAGCTGCTGGAGTTCTAAAATTACAGATCCTCTTGGACCACACAAGCCTCAGTGCTACTCAAACTGCTGCCAGAAACATTGCTGTCTTGAAAGGGACAGGCAATTCGCATTCAATATTAAAAGCACCAATGTTCTTAAGAAAAGCAGCCCAAAATACTGAAACTTATCGGGGGGATGAGGGGGATGGAGTAGAGGGAAGACCTGTGGTAAGTGGCAGGTGAAAACAGACACAGAATCAAAGCAGCATATTAAGAAGCACAAATATAACTCCCTATGCCACAGGCAACACTGCGTGCAAAGCACCAAGGAAAAAGCATCTGCATACATTACACATGTTGCTTGCATCAGGAAAGCAGACAGATTTCGTCAAACTAAACCTCTTGATCAACAGTGGCTTGAAGCTACTGCTTCTTTGCCAACACAAGTCTTCCAAACTGCAAGCAAGGATTAAACAGCATTTTGAGCTCATTGGTTTCTTTTTCCCAAACATCCAAGCATCCATTCCCTCATTTTGCTTTTTGTGGAAGTACATAGGCCAGATTCATCAGACAGTGAGCAAGTAAATTAAATGAATGAAGTTATAGTCCTTCAATATGCATCCTTAACGAGTCTACTACAATTCTGATGTTCCTTTCCAAAGTTTTGGACATCTTGTTTCCATTATTTTGGGTGTAAACTTTGTCTAAATGAGAACGAGTGTCAAGAAACTGTGAAAAACTCAATTTATACTCAGGCTTGTGATTCAAGTTTCACATTTAGTCCATTTCCAGACTACATCAAATCATAAGAGCAAGATGAGGGTGTTGAAACAGGGAAAAAAGCCCACAAACAAAACAAACATTTAATTAAACATGTTGTATTAAACATTAGAGAGAACATCTTAAATCTTTCTGCGGGAGGAGACACCTTTCAACATAGAGAAATTGTATTAATTTTATGCACAGCTGGTTTCCAGCCCAGTTATGCACCTAGTTATAGCAACCACAACACACCACAGTCACTCCCGACATGAGAAACTACGCTCTGTCCTTTCTGGCTTTATCTTCTCAGGATCTCCGATGGGGTACGAAGTGCTCATGAAGACAGGAAGAGAAGTACTGACGATTCTGGCAACTGGACATTGCTCTAAACGGATACAGTTCCACAGCACATGTGAGATCTATTGCTTTGCTCAGAGAACGTAAGGATTTGTATTGAAGCAGATCCAGCAGTATTTCAAGCATCTCTTGATTCACGCACGTTAGACCTAATGCCAAGGAAAAAGTTCTCTTCTCTAATTGTTCCTAGACAATGTCTTTCCTTTATATCATTGCCCAACGGAACCTCTATCCAAACTCCAAATGAAGTAAGAAACAACTTGAAATAGATGCTGAAGCCCAAGAGGTTTCTAATTAACGTTCCCTCTAGCATACTTTAAAGAAGGAGCACAGCTGTTCAGAGCATATGTCCTCACTTCTCATGGGCTGCAGGGAATTTTGCACTACAGGATAGCAGCAGGTGACAATAACACTAGCACTATGCTCCAAATGATGGCAATGCTCAGAACACATCAGACATCCCTTCTTTGTCACTTCTAGGAAGAGCTTCCCGAGATTTCCAGTGCTGCTCTATAGGAAAGTCCCAACATGTAAATAAAACCATCTTCTTACCAGTCACAAGCTTACTTTTGTGTGCTACTGATCTTCTTCAAATCTTAACCCAGTGGCTCTCCACATTGCAAATGTTGAGAGTACATACACATCAAATCTCAAGAGTGAAGAGTTATCTCGCACTTTTCCACACTTTCAAAAGGAAAAATAATCTTAAAACTTGTTCTACTAGAATGACCAGCATGTGGTCTATTCACACCGTCTGTAAACAGGACAATAAACATAGTGCTAGTGAGGAATTGACAATACCACATGAGGTGGACTGACAATGGATCGATTCTCATTTTGGGCTGATTTCTGGTCATGGCTAGCCTATTGTTAGACCCTCAAAGAGAATTAGAATTGAAACACACAAATGTAGGAACAAGAGAAAGAGCTTAAAACTTTTTGAAAATTATGCCAGCTGTTGAGCCTAGTGGCCATACACATTGCCTCTTCTGTGTTGGCTACAGCTGTCTGCCATGTTCAAATACAGTCAGGCAGCAAATCTTACATAAGGCCGCTACAGTGCTTAGAGATCCGGTTAGCTTGCTAGGCTCAGTGATTTTCAACAGGCCACAAATATTCCTCCTAAACTTCCCATGCTGTACGTGCTAATCTAGGCATACTAATCAAAGCCTTTATCAAAGTAGTTACCATTGCTCTTTTTGTACTGCAGTTGTAAACTCGGTGCCAACAAGCAACATGCCAGAGGCCACCGGGTAAAGAATTGTACAAGATCTGACTCACCACGAGTGTGCGGCAGTGACTATTCAGATGAAGTTACATGTCTCAACAAAAAATCAGCCTTTCTAGTTACAAGGGAAACTGACACCCAAGACCTTTTGAAGTAGGTGCACGTTCATGGGAATGCTGTTTTCTCCATACTCCCAGCATTTCAGTGATAGCTTGCATGAAGACTGAGCTAATTTTCCCAGCATGTCCATGGGAAGCTCCCAGTTAAGGCAGGTGCACTGTTCTTGCTAGGCTGCCTGTCATGCATTAGAGATTCCATTGTGATGCAGCCATGGACTCTTACCTGAGTCCCTAGAAAGAAGTAGTGAACTGCAGGAAGGTATTTACTCTTCTAGCACTGTCTGCACCTGGAGAGGAGTCTCAGCTTTCTGCATCCTCAGGGAAAGAAGGCCAAGCACAAAATCTCTAAGTGTGAGCTAGTTAGACTTGCTCACTACTGTTCTACTGCACAGTCAGGATGATGCATATAGAGACAGGATGATAAATACATAGAAAAAGAGGAAAGGAAGAGAATGCTACTGTTGTGAGCCTATGAACAAAGCTGTGATTTTTCTTTTGGAATTCTCTCTAATATCCCCTTGTTTAATTTTAAAAAAGCTCCTGTTGACAAAATGCTCACACTCATTAAAGCCCCTCTAGACGAAAATTCTGCCCTTCCTCATCACACACTTCTCTCAGTTTATGCTCACTTTTGCTGGTACTGCAACTATGCCATTGCTCAGGTTGATGAACACATTGAACAACACAGGCAAGAAAACAGGTCTCTCTATACCATGATCCTAATGCTCTAGAGCATCCCTATGAATAGATTCCAGCTTTTCAAGTCCAGTACACAGATCCTTCTACCATATCACTCACCTAGCCCTGGAGCATGCACACAAATTCATCTATTCAGTTTGAAACTTGAATTTGGCTTTCTCTTTATGGCCGAAAGTCTTTTTGTGACCTAATTAGATTTTCCAGTCTTCAAGCAGTAGTGGCAGCATGCTTCTGTGTTGATTTGGAACTCACCAAATGCACATTGAGTACTTTCCCTGATCTCAGGGGTTAGCACATCCCACCTACAAGATCCGACATGCCCAGTCCCTAGGACAAATGCGTGACTAGACTCTTGCGAGATATGCATCAATAACAAATTGAATTCCTTCTTACTGAAACACCTATTTTGGCTGTCCAAAAAGAGATATTTTATGCCCTGAGTAACCTCTGAAGTTACCCTTATCAGAACAGAGGCACAGAGTTTAATTTATCAATAGTGCTATGACAGCCTTCTTAAGTGTGTACACAACATAGCATTTGCTCCATGAGGAAAACCACATGGTATGTTATATCTCAGGGAAAGTGACTGTTTTCAGAAATGCTACCCATTTAAGTCTTCAGAACTCTGAGACACAAGAAAAAGGTTTTCTTCCTGGCTACCACATCTTTGAGACAGGTGCATGAACTAGAGGCCAGAACCCCATAAAGCGGCTGACGTCTCTGGCACAGTCCTAGGTCATACCTACAAAAGCAAAGGAAAAACACGATGCACATCAAAACCATCAGGGCACAGACCTGAGGCATTCCTAGATCTGTAAGAAATCAAGGCACTGATGCACCACATGCTTAACTCAACTTTCAAATAATTGTCCTAACTCAAGGGCTTAGCCTTCCCTATCTCTCCTTCTCTAACCATTCTAGGGAACAGAAGATACAATTCCTGATCCAGAAAAAACAGAAGTGATTTTGCCAACACACATTTCTCATGGTAGGTATGATATCCCGACAACGCTTTCTACTTCCTCTCTCAGCAAACAGCCCCACCCCCCTGCCCTTACCCAGCCATTTTTGATGATGCAATTCCAAATTATTTTGAGATTTAAAATGACCTTAATTTTACTGTTGTTAAAGTAAGCTGAATTTTACCTTATAGCATGTATCATGCTAGGCACCTCACATGCAAGAGATCATAAGCTGTTCTGATCAGGGTAACTTCAGATGTTACTCAGGGCATAAAATATCTCCTTTTGGAAGCAAGGGGCTCTCTTCAAATCCAAGCACCAAGAAGGACAACAGATGCACTTTATTATCTTGTTCTTGTAGCCAGTATTCCTTATCATACCTTAAAATGACACAGTTCTTTGTGCAACAACTTGCCTGACAGTGTATCTCCATCTGAATGATGATCCAAAATGGGATCCTTCTCCAAAGGCAAGCTTTAGATGCACGCCGTGATGCAGCATACAGAAGGCTGTGCTTGATCTTGCATTTGATTGCAAATGTTTCATGCAATCTGAGGACTGGTGTTAATTCCTTCTGAAATGCAGAGATGCCTGGAAGAGCTGTGTCAACATGCACAACTGTCAGGAGAAAGAGGAAAGGCATGCCCATAAGGCTATGGCTAGAATAGGGCCTTATGATTTCTAGGGATTTTAAAGGCAAAAAAATGCACACATTTTCCCCAACCATAGCATAGTCATAGCCATGAACTGAGGAAATCTTTTCTCCTCTCAGGAAAGAGATTACCACAGAAAACAAACAGACCCCTCTCCGGTATTTGACATTCAGTGTGGGCTGATGGCAGTAAATACTCAGGTGGAACCTAACTTCTCTTCCCTAGCATTCTCTGAGAGGAACGGATGACAGAGAAGCCTGGATGTTATGGTCACCAGCAGTCTGACCTGACAGCATCTCAGACATTCACTTCTGTTCAAATGCAGCATCTGCAACCAGTGCTTCTCTGGAGAATTCCCTCTCAAGCATGAAGAACCTCCTATATCTGAGCCAAGCAGTGATGCTTGGTCACAGTCTAGATAAAGCAGCACAGGCTTGTTTCTGTTACAGGCCACATGTCACTGCAGCAGCTACAGATGGACACCAGGGGAAAAGTAAGGTCCACCTACTACTCAGGATCCTTAGAAATCAGCATCTTAGCTACCTCTATTGCTGTCATGCATTCATGACAGCAGCCAGTCCAGAATCTCATTCCAAGCATAGTCCAGGATACTTTATGTCAGATATGAAGATCACAGAGAACTTCCTTTAGACATACATAGTTACTCTGGGACATCAAATCTCCAAACAGGTTGTGGACAAGGCAAAGATGCAACCGCTGTCACTGTGGCTTTGAGTTCACACCCAGTCAAGCTGAGACTCTCATCACACAGCACTTCAGGAACTGGATTGCCAGGGATTCTCTCTGAACTTCTGGCATGGACTTCCTGAAGACAAGACAGACACTTATGAATATCAATACCACAGCGGATGTGTTTGGCTGACAAGAGATGCTAGCTTCTTATCAACATGCATTCGTTATCAACACACTCTACCTTAGCTTCAGGCCAAGTCTTTCTTTGAGAAGTCTTTCCAAACCTTGTCATAGAGGTTGCTTTTTGTTCAGTCATCACAACTACAAATCTGGGGAGACAGTATTTTTGGGGGGCATCATCAGCAGAACACACTTCAAGCCTGACTGAACCCAACTCTAACCACAGATACCATGGAAACAGATAGACCATTTAATAATTAATTGAAACAAATCAACTCAAGGGCTGCCTTTTCTTTTAAATTAAACATCAGCTCAGAACAAATTGCCTAACAGCTGCAAGACCACAGAACCTCTAGGGAGAAAGGGTAAGCTCTGAATAAAAATATTAGTTATTTCAGACATCATGTACTTCTATTTAGATGTAAGCTTACTTTCTCATATTGAAATCATAGGGTCTTATTTCATATGGACACCTGCTTTTGCCTAATCCTCCACTAACTCAAGGAGCATGTAGGTGGCACAAATGTTTTAGGGTCCTATTTCAACTACCCTTACACTGGGTTCCCAGAGTTCAAGAGTTAGGGTACACTAGTAAACATGGAATAACTGATAAAAAGCTGTTTTATTTTCTGTCTCTCCTACACTGTATTCCACTAGGGTATGCAAACTCCCTCTCTCTAGGATTAAGCCATGTTAAATGCAATCAGAAGGACTTAATCACTCAGGCTAAACAGATAGCCATCTGATGTGCTTCGATTCAGCAGACAACAAAACTAAGGAACACAACAAAGCAGTAAATATTTTGAGGCAAGTCAACCTTCAGTCAAAAGGTCTTCTTCAGAAGCAGCAGACACATAATAGAACTCACTCAGTAAATAAAATGGAACCTTTAAAAACTCTCCAACAAGATGCCTTTGGATTTTCATTTATCAAGTAAAGTGCAAAGGCAACACGTGAGCAATAAAAAAATCCCCACACATCAAACTACATGTTTGCATACAGTCAGTATCACCTGATGTCATGGAGGTTTATGCGGAGATCTTCTCTATCCACACTAGGACAAGATGACTGGAAACTAAATACCCAGATCTCAAAACACTAAACATCTTCACAGGTACATCAATCATCTACTAGCTCAGTCACATGCATATTCAGAACACTTACTCTATCATTAAAGTCAATTAAACCCTGTTTTCGAAAGTGCCTTTAGCATCTCTGAGAGCTCCTCATGTTTCCTTTACAATAACATGGACCAGACGTAACAGCTTATCAGTTGCACCAAGCACCAATTAGGCAAAAGGGTGTCTTATAATTGCAATGGCTCACAAACCTACTGTCCCATACTGCAGCTAAGCCATCCAGTATTGTCCACTAAATCATCTCATCTGTTATGGCTAATCTGGAAACGGAGAGAGAACAAACTCCAGTCCTAAATGCAGGAAAAAACAAGCCAATGCACTATAAACGTCATAGTTTAAATCACAAATGCTCATCAGTGCTGCATAAAGAGCAAGAAATCATTTGGGCTGATTTGTTTTTCTGAGGAATTCCTCAATTTACAATGAACAGATTTACACTAATGAGAAACAAAAGCTCCCAGCCCTTCCACAAGGTACTGAAAACTTCCCAAGAACAGTTTCCATGTCATTTCCTGTGTCTCTCTTCAGAAATGCTTTAAGAAAAGAAAAATAGGAACACTTGCATGAAAAAAGGATCTTTGCATCCAACAGCCTCATCTTCCCCCACTGATTAATCTTTCCTGAGGGCCCAAAACAGGAGCTGCCAATAGAAAAGGAAAGCATACAATCAACTTAACTGGGCACAAGAGAGACTTTTACCCCAAAATGAGAAAAAGAGGACCTGCTGTACAAATCCAAGAAATGCACAATTGATCTGCACAAAGATGTGTGTTGACTGGTCAAATCATCACAAATTAAAAACATAGGGCCCCATATCTCAGAACATTTTACAGACTGCACAGCCAACAAGTAGGATATTCATCCTGAGAAGGAATATACACAGAAAATATAGTTGCATAATGCCAGTACAAGGGGTTCAAATAGTCCAAAAGCATACAACAATGTCACCACTAACCACTTCCCTACACAACAGAAAAGGAAGGACGCTACCAAGAACAGCAGTTAAAAGCTCACAGGCTATAGTGTCTCATTTTAACCATCGGTAAAAAAACATCAGAGACGCAAGGAAGGAAAGAAGGAAGCTACAGAAAGATGTAGCTCTGTAGCCCTCCTCTTGACACCAAGAAGTCTGAATCTGATTGAGGAGAAAAGTCCATAAACAAACTGATGAACTGTTTTTTAGTGAAATAACACAATGTCTGCTTTGGCCATTCCTATCACAGACACAGAAGACAGCCTTCACATTGCCAAGATGAGCAATACACGCTCCAACTACCATTGCTCTGATTTTTTTTGTCTTATCACATGACAGTGCAAAACATCTATATTTAAAAGTGAGGTACAGAGTGGTGTTTTTAGGTATAAAATGCAATGCTTCCACAGCGTTTGCTGCTGCCTACCTAAGCATCTTCAGAAACACGGTTTTCCATGCCAAAGGACATTTCTGGTTCACAGCAGCTATAATATACATGTGAACTGCCATGCAACTGGAGCTCACACGTGCAACTGTCTTTTCTTACCAGCCATTATTCTCTGGGCCTCATATGGTTCCATATAGCCAGTGTTCTCCCCTTTTCCCATTCTGTTCAACTCACTTTTGGCATCAAACGGATCTGAGTAGTCATCAGCTATCAATACCTGAAAGACAGGAAAGTAACTGTTACTGGAGTCTCCAGTCAGATGTGCAAAACAGAAGGCAATGACATCCTATCAGCAAATAAAACCAGCTTCATACAGCTGCATCCCATGCTGTCTTCAAAGTACAGTCTCGGTTCAGAGGACAAACACACAATTGCCACAGATCAGTTACTAAATGGTACTGAAAGAAAAGCATGCCACTATTCACACTCAAAACCTCACAAGGGCAGACTCCACGTCAAAAAGATTTCTGACTAGCACGAGCAATGGAATAACTGGGATGGACAAGTTAGAAAGAGCCAACCAGTCAGCAAATTCAATCTAGTGCAAATCTTACCACAGAAGTCTTCTAATAGTAAGAAAAAAAAGCACACTTTCCTTTGCACATATTAATCTCCTCTGCTTTTAAGGTTTGTCAGCTACAGCTGAAAATATTGCTAGAAACTTTAAAAATAAATATTCTAAGGCTACTCTGTTCACTGCATTAATAAGAAGCCTTATAATTTTAAGTCTCACCTGAAAAAAAACAAGACACAAAACAAACTTTTTGGCTAAACTTAGATCTTCATGCCATTCTTTCTCTCAAAGAAACATTATATTTACTTATATTTCGTGAACTGAGACAAAAGGCAGCAAAAAAAATTTATCTGTCAGAACATGTTTTCTTCCTCCACTAGGAGATTAAAAAAATCTGAAGGTTAGAAAATCTCACACTTGACCTTACATTGGAATGCTCTCCTGACCACTGCAAAACCATCATATGCTGTGTAGGTCCCATATATAGGGTTTTTTATCAGTCAATTAAAGTCCCAGGAACCATTCCTCCCTATAATTGAAGGGGTAGAGCTAATCTTTTGTTTCTGGGATGTGACAAGGAGACTGGGACAAAAGGCAAAAATCCCCATATGAGAATTACTGCAGAGCACAGAGATGTAATATGTAGCAAGCAAGAGTCTGAAGCAAACAAAGCAGACAGAGGCAGGCTTCAGCACCAGAATCTCCACAAAATCATAAAATTATTCGGGTGGGAAAGAACCACAAGAGATCACCCTGTCCAACTCATAACTCAAAGCACGGCAAGCCTGAAGGGTTTTGCCCCAAAGGCTTACTCTATTTAAGAGGGATTCTTCAGCTGAGTTACTTTACATTTTTAAGACCAGCACCAGTTAAGACTTACAGCACAGTGCTATTCCAACAGCTTCAATCTTTTAAACAAAGAACCAGCAGTACACTGCCAGCTAAGAGACTGAAGCTGCATCTGCTGCTGTCTCCTGCTGCCAGCATACCCCACCAGACAGAGAAGAAAAACAGGACACACAAGTATTCACAAATCAAACACCTGCACAAGTGCCACGGAATAAATGAACACTGTATTAGGAAAGGTAGAGATCTCCTTTAAGATTAGGAAACAAAACATCTAACACACTTTAGAGTCACTACTCAGGCACATTGCAATTTTATACTACTTATTTTGCTTATTTTACTACCAAGACTGATGTTTTAATTATATTTTTTCTGTATTTTCCTCCACTCCGAGTTTAAAGTGACTGGAAAGCTTCTTCTGGACCAGAAATCACCAGACTGACAAGGATTAGAGAGAGAGGAAAACATAATTCTTTCTTTTATTTGGTGTCCAAAATTCCTCCCTCGTTATTTCAAAAAACAGTTAACACAAAGGGAAAAAGTCCCCTCCCCCCCGTCTGGCAACATGTGCCCAAGCAGCAAATCAAGCGACAGCAGCTGCACACACTTGAGACAAAGACGACAATGTGTATCATGCAGCAGTAATTTCTCCTAGTCACAAGGGCAGATTTATTTCCAAAAGTGGTGCAGCTGAAATGCCATCCATGTCATCTTCTGATCCGATCCTGTCAAGAGCTGCTAGGTGGTAGCATGTGCTTCATGCTGCTCTCCTTTGCAAATGCTGACATATAATACTCGCCAATCCTTAGCATAATTGTACTAGAACATGAAACATAAAGCAGACTTAGCACAACTATTTGACATTTCTTCTTCTCCATTTGACCAAAGTATACTAGGAGGAAAATTATACATAAAAGATGCTGTCAAACAAGACCACCCCCCAAAAAAGCCACCCAAAAAACTCCAACCTAAACAACACTCTCCCACAGCAAATCCTAAATCCACTTTTCAGCACTCAAGTCAGGCAGAAAGAGCAGCCTGCTTCACCTTTCCTGGAACTGTATATCTCATTACAAGTGGATTTACAATGCTCAGTCGTCAGAGGGCTCCCCAGCTGACTGTTTTCATGTATACCAAAATTCAGTAATATTCAGCCTAGACGTAGTGGCTGGCCAGCGCCAGAATTTGATTTCTTCTATACTTGCTAACAGCTATAAATTCTCCACTTCTAGGAAGTCTCAAGTATTTCTACTTCTTTCAAAAAAAAAACCCCAAGGCTTGAAAACTTCAAATGAGTATGACTGCTAGTTCTGTTATAGCATACTTACTGTAAATGTCTGAATTCCTTTTGACAATCCTATTTCAGAGGATTATTTATCCTGTTTTTAGAGATCTCAACCAGAAAAAGAGTTCCTACTCTGCAAGTCTTTTTGCCATCTCCACGAAAATTACTTTTACCTTAATGAGCTCACCTTCCAAGCCTCTATGCAGTAGGTCAGACAAAGAACAGAAGACAAAGCTTCTGATTAAATAGAAGGTTCTGAGTACATGAATTTTCTAGTCATGTACCAATAAACAAAAAACTTGCTTCATGACAGATGCTATTAATACACTGCCCTCATACCCCTTCATGCCATCTTGAGAAAGCAAAAGCTTGCCAGTATTACCCATGAGTTCTCTTCACTGATATCACAGGTACATGCCTTGCATGTGCAGTGAGGTTCTGCAGATCATGATCTTAATCACCTCAATGCCACATGGGGAAGATCCACTCTGAGAACACCATGTTGTCACCTCTTCTCCACAGGCATGAAGGAGCAGGTCTTCCTGTGTGATAATCAAAGTGCCCCTGTGTTCACCAGAGCTCATTAGCTTTCTGGAAAGGGCTATTTGGTGTGCATTTTGTTTGTTTATATTTCTCCCAACAACCTTTCAAACACTGCCCAGCAAACTGGTCTCAGTCAGCCATTTGTTTTCTACAGTCCAGGGGCCAAGGCCAGCACAGGAGATCCCAGGTTAGGGCTTGCATGAAGTGCCCCTTTCCACACCTTTGATTTAGTGCACTTCAAGGCAAATGGCTAAACTCATTCAAATGGTCTACAAATTGATCTTCCATGTTACTGACTGACAAATACTGGACAGGAAGTAGAAGATAATGGATGGCATCCATCGTCTACCAATGCATCCCTCCTGAAGTCTCAGCTAGTCAGATTATCCAGGATCTAATGCTGTACTTGCCACATCGACCCTGGACACAATCAGAGGAATGGCAACATGCTGAAGTTTTGTAAGCACAGCTGAAGACAGCATTCATACACAGAGTTTGACCTTTGGAGCAGGACACATTTAATTTGGCTCCCTGCTATGCCAAATCCAGCCACCTTCCTCATGGGTCCTATCTGTCAAAATGAAAACACGGCTATCAGGAATCCCCAGAAGGCAGTCATTCAGATTCCAAATTAATGTCTAAATCAGCTGCATTTGTCAGGGTTATTGTCAAAGACCTGTGGCTTAGCTCTCAACAGAATACAAGACCTACATTCTGAGAGTGGACTGTAAGCTCCTACAACTACTCCAACTATGCAAGCTCTATACAAGCCTGTTCTATAGCATCCCATACACATATGACACTATTTCCTATTTTTGTACATGTAGTAGTAGTAGTTTGAGGCATCAGCAACATTAAGCAAAAGAAACTCAAACACATGAATAGAAGTGCAGTGATCAAAAGAAGTCAATAAGGATTTAGAGAACACTCGTAGGGGCTCTTCCTAGCAGGTCGCCAGTTAAAAGTCAGAAGACATAGAAAAAGAGTACAGCTCAGTTACCAGACAAGTTGACAAATTAAACACCATAGCTCTAGTTAAAAAGTTAAACAGCAGATACAAGATGAAAAAACCAATAACCACTCCACCCCCCAAAAAATTAAATACAAGCCAAGATTGTGGTTGGTTTATCCCTCTATTATATATTAACTAAATTGCAAGCTTCACTGTTGATGCATAGTCTTTGCTCTTCTACAGTCTCAAAAAAACAGTGAAAAATATTATCATATTAAATACAAGTTTAAATGGGTATTTGCATATACAAAAGCATGATTTGCATATGCAGCCACAGGAAGAAACCAAAGAACACACCTAAATGCATAATTTCACATGTATCTCTCTCTGACTAAACCCAACATTTTAAAGGGAATTAAAAAGAAGGAAACAAACGAGAACCTACCACACTGAAAAAGTAGGGATAATCCCTTTTTTGAATTGAAAGGAAATGCAGAAGATCAAGCTATCTTTAAAGCAGCAACATCAGCACAGAACTGTTAGCTATTTCACTAAGTTAGTGGCTGTTGTGATTAAGGACACATTATTCTAGAAGAATCCAACAGGAATTATGATAAACAACATGTAGCAAAAAATCCAAAAGACCTCTCCTGCCCACCAGGCCTTTAGGGAATTTAGTAGGGGGGACTTTTTTTAAAGATTTATTGTTACTAAATAATAACTATTACTATATTATCAATATTTAGATCATAGAATGATTTCGGTTGGAAGGGACCTTGCCAACCACCTTGCCATGGGCAGGCACATACTTAAATAACTATATAAATGCAGACCATATATTCCTCTTTCAACTTTTGTGAGTTGCAGTCAAGTCCACCAATATCACAGATGAGAGCATCTCATCTGTCTGTCAGAGAGATACAGAACACAAGGGCACTTAGAAACTGTGAATATGTCTCTGAGAACACCACAGTTAACACTATTTAAACAATGTAATGAAAATTCTTCATCCTCTCTGAGAATTTGTATTCACAAAAGACCAGTCACTAGCTACAGTAGACGTCACTCTGTGTTATGACAGAATGGCCTGCTTTGGAAAGGACCTTGAAGATCATCTCGCTCCAACCCCTCTGCTATGGACAAGGACACCTTCAGCTAGACCAGGTTGCTCAGAGCCCCTGGTTGCTCTCCAGCCTGGCCTTACACACTTCCAGGGACGAGGCATCCACAGCTTTTCTGGGCAACCTGTGCCAGTGCCTCACCACCCTCACAGTAAAGAGCTTCTTCCTCAAATCTAGTGTAAATCTACTCTAAGTTTGAAGCCATTACCCCTTGCCTTGTCACTACATGCCCTTGTAAAAAGTCCCTCTTCATCTTTCTTGTAGGGTCCCTTCAGGTACCAGAAGGCTCCATTTAGGTGACCCCAAAACCTTCTCTTCTCCAGGCTGAACAATCCTGAACAGTTCTCTCAGCCTTTCCTCGTACGAGAGGTGCTCCATCCCTCTGATCATCATGGTGGCCAACAATGACTAGCAATATTCCATGGGGGGTTTTTGTTGTTATTTTGTTTGGTTGCTCTTGTGTTGTACTGGTTGGGGGTTTTTTTTTGTGGGGGTATGTTTGGGGGTTTTTTACAACAACCACATAAAATTTCTGACAAATGCCAAATTTCTCTCCTTGCCCCCAAGCAACCTCCAAGGTCTCCCATCCCAAACATGCCCTAAGCAGATGTTTCCTTAAAAATAATATTTTCATGTAATATTCAGGCAACTACATATCAGAAACATCTCTGAAGTCGAAGCCTGGACAAAGCGCAGCCTGCGTACAGCAGGACTGTGAAGCTTGGTCTTGATTTGTTTTCCATATTAATAAAGACTTCCACTTAAGTTTTCTTCCATGAAGCAGTGAATTCAAGAACCTGTTGGATAATCCTCCCAACAGGATTGGGAGTACCACTTTTCATTCAAAATAAATTTCATAGTCTTAGAAAACTTGCTAATAGAGTGATCTGTACATGGTCGGATTCCAGAAAGCATCAGGAAAAATAAATCACATATTTTTAATATCTTGCTAACAAGTCAGAAATTTAGGGTATGATTCTAGGGGACTAATCTACAGATGAAGTGTGTAGAGAGCCTTTCCTTCTAGTCCTAAATCTGAGTATTGGAAAGACCAGCACTAGCTCTGCCCCTGAAAGGAATCAGAGGCCTCATTCATAGCGGTGACTACCAGAGAATGACACATCTCATCTAAAAGGTAATTGAAACACAAATTGGGAAATGTAGTGCCTAAATTTCTCAGAGTTGTGAGCTGATAGTGAGGTGCTGGGGAAAAAAAAAAAAATCCAGTATTTAATAACAGGATTTCAAGAACTACACCCCCACACACAAGGTTTAATGCTCAGTGAAGGTGAATTGCTCTTCAGTTTTCACAAGTCCACACACTCAGAGGGACAGAACTGAACTGCTAACAGGCTCATACAAATAACAGTTCCTGCCTTCTTGCCCCTCCATTTCTCTCCTCTATTCCCAAAGGAGTCCCCTGCTATTCCACATATGTCACTACTTCACATGCAGACCACTCTTCACACAGGGCAGGCAATGCAGCACTTCCAGCTCCTGCTCAAAGTTAAAAATGCTTTCCTCTCAGTAAGAAACGGGTACTTCCTTGACCCATCTACTCAAGTATTTTAAATCTGAAAATACACCTCCAAGGATTTTTCAGTAGATCCAAGAGTTACTGAAGGAAGGACAGACAGAACAACTACCAGGTATTGTTCCCTTTGGCAAACAAAGTTTAAAAAAAAGTTGAAAAACCCCAATCATATCCTATGTACTGTCATTAGCAAAAAAGGTTTTGTAAAACAATTTTCCACACTTTCTGGACAATGCACAACTACTCCAAAACCACATCTTATGTCTGTTTCCTTGTAAACAGTCTGTTTAACAGTAACATTTACAGAAATAGTGAGACATCCAGGAAGATCTCCACCACATTCTTTTCCTATCTCTTGCCAGAATCCACTATTATGCTGTTTCAACTGTTAGGTCTCATATTACTTCCTCCACTTCCAAACAGTGCCTAGCACACTGTTAGTTAAGGATACAACCACACTGACACAGGGCAGCAAATTGAAGCCTTGAGGTGGCCACCTAAAAACAGAGACTAGACAAGAATAAAATAAAAGCAGGTATTTATTTGAAGGGCCTTCAAGGTACACCCTGGACAATCAAAAGGCTACACCCAAGATGGACCCTGGGTCACGGGTTCTTGACACTTTTATAAGTTTGGTCCATTTGCATACCAGGGTTACTTCTCCAATTGTAGCCTCAGTTAATGATGTAATTACCCCAAGTTTGCCCCCCTTTAGAGGCTTTAGTTCACACATTTTGGGGCCTGGTGTCCTTGAAGAAAAAACCTAGAGAAGGTTTGTTATGTTTAACCAGCATGAGAGAACAGTAGCTCAGGAAACTTCAGAGTTACACATTAGGCAGTACAGGATTTGAAAAATATAA
Organism: Eulacestoma nigropectus; assembly: GCA_013397775.1. Taxonomy (NCBI): domain Eukaryota; kingdom Metazoa; phylum Chordata; class Aves; order Passeriformes; genus Eulacestoma; species Eulacestoma nigropectus. The sequence continues at coordinate 119,263 of VZTE01001601.1, read as the reverse complement.
AAGTTAAAACCTAAGGCATCAAAAGGAGTGAAAAGTCAAACCATATTCTTTGCCATGGGGTAGTGCTCAGCACAAGCAAGGACATATACAAAAGTGTTTAGAGACACAAACATCTCTCCTACCCCATTGCCAGTGAGCCTGGGGAGCAAAGAATCTCGTAAAAACAGACATTTCTTCAGCGATCCAAGCAAATACAAGGGTAAACTGGCCACAAGATAAGATTGCAAACTAGGAAATTACATGCAAACTTGATGTTTAAAAAGAGAAACACAGCTTCATCTTCTTCCTTTCTAGATTCTTTCTCCTCATTAATGAGGCTAAAATACTTACATGAGTGCCCATACAGATCTTGCTGTGCCTAATTTCTTTTTTAGAGTTAGAATAAACTTTGAATCACAATAAACTGCATAACCTTATTCAGCCTATAGAAGGTTTCACTTCCATATATACATTACAACAGTCCTAATGCTAACAGATGGCTTGCAAGTTTACCTAAAGTTGGATATGTAAAATAGTGTAATACACACATCTTTCCTCATCTGGACAGTTTTGAAGAAAATCTGCAGGTAATACATGTGCTATCATGCAGTAGTAAGAAAGCTGCATTTACAGTGGCCCCACTGTTGTAACAGAATCGTGTAGTGCTGTTTTAGATATGCTTGGAGCTCTGCTACTTCCATGTTCACGTGCAAACTCACCTAAACCAGCTCCTGTGCATACCCATGTGAAAACTCAGAGGACAATCTACAGAAGCAAGTACAATTCATTCCTTCTTGCTGATCATCACCTGTATTCAGCCCTGTTTTCATGTCCTCAGAGTATCACTCTTTCCAACTGATCACTCTTGATCAGCCATGCCCAGCTGTGTCCACATGCACTTGATCTGAACAGAGCCCTATTCATTCTTTCACGTTGCTGCAGAAGAAGCTATACTTTTATGCATTAGTCTATCATCAGACTAACTCCACATTCACTTACCACCAAATTCATCTAGAGAATGGGGAAAAGCACTCCAGCTTGACAGAGCAAGATCCCGCACTTAGATCCTGCACAACTGTCTGTAATGAAATGTGCTATTTTCACATAACGTAACTCTGTTGCCAACACTCACACTTCACAGCAGTTTTTGAACATCAGTTACATGAAGACTTAGGATCCCTGAGATCTCTAAGGACCTGCAGGAACTTGTGTCGGGGAGGTTTAGGTTGGACATTAGACAAAGGTTCTTCCCCTAGAGGGTGGATGGGCACTGGAACTGGTTGGGCTCCCCAGGGAAGTGGTCACAGCACCAAGCCTGACAGAGTTCAAAAAGCTTTTGGACAACGCTCTCAGGCACATGGTGCGACTCTTGGAGATGCTGCTGTACAGGGCCAGGAGTTGGGCTCAATGATCCTTGTGGGTCCATTCCAGCTCAGCATTTTCTGTGGTTCTGTGAATTAAATCAGTCTTCTGCTCAAAGCAGGGGTAATGCCAAAGCTAGACCAAGTTGTCCAGGATCTTGCCCACACAAGTTTTGAAAGTCTCCAGAGACAGAATGTCCACAACCTCTTTCTTAGCAATACATACATTTATGTATATGAAATAACAAATAATAATGATAACTATATATTATGTATTTATCCTATTTTGTCTACGTATGTGTTTGTACATACATATAATGTAGGTTTCAGAACTTTACAAATAATTTCAACGTATGTACCAAGAAAACCTAAATTCACTTAAATAAACTTGTTGACTACCGTAGCAACAGTTTGAGACCAGACAGCAGATGTGTGCACCAGAGAGATGTAAGACACAAAGATCAGAGGATGTGATTAAGTAGGCATTTGGAATCCATTCATGGATGTGACGGTTCCCATGAAGATGGAAGACATGTAAGTGTTACACTGATGGACTGCTCCAGACTCAGTTCAATAATTTAGAAAAATCCTTTCACAGGCAATGCATGGTATCCACCATAGAGTTTTTACTTTTATTTAAACTCAGAACCTGTAAGACAATAAACTTACTGTTGGCATTTTGACTCTTTTCACCTGTCTTCTTTTGCCACCCATGAGAACTTCAACACTGCATTCATTTTTAGTTAAGTTTTTTTGTTTCGCAATTCAATATAGTCATATGGAACATTTAGCCATATACAGATTGTTACTACCTTTTGAGGTTAAACAATATAAACGATGTATTTTCTCCTTGTCTCCTACCCTTAGTGGTTTTATCATTCTGAATACGTTAACATAAAAACACATTGACAAAAGAAGTTAATTATAGGGACATAGCTCACTGCTACTATTAATATTATTTGCTCTTCTAACACTTTCGATAAGCTACTGTTTGTTCCCAGACGAAAATCTAACTTTTATGAGGAATCCTCCAGGGTCTTCTTATGTGGCATAGCAATCCACAAATCAAAGAGTGATGCAGTAATGTTCTTGCTCACCGGGCGCCAAGTGAGAGTGATTCATAGAGATTAGATACACAAGTTGCATGGAAAGGAGTGGAAATTGGACAAAAGTCCACCACCCCGACACATTCCCTTACAGTCATTTGCACTTAGGTCTTAGCCTTTTTACAGAATAAGGCCACATGAAAGGTGTTCAGTTACACTCTGCCAGTAAATAGTTCAACAAGCATATTTTAGCTCAGAACAAGCAAGTCAGTCCCCTTGTCTGAACCCAGCAGCTGAGGTACTTTGTTACAAGGGGGCTGATATGCTTACTGCAAAGGTATAGATATGATATACTCTTCCAGAACTCTACCACTCCCTCCTTTAATCTCCACATCTTCCAACTGCCTCATACTCCTTCCTACTCCTCTTTCTTCTTGGATCTCTCTTTGCCCAAAAGTCTGACAGTTTGGATGGCTTCCAAAGCTGAGAGCATTCCAAGCTGTGCATGCAGTGCAGATGCCAGGCATACTTGTAACTGAACAGCCTACCACATCATTTCAAAAAGCCCTGAAGTCACCAAGACTCCAAAGGCTCAGGTCGTATCTGACTATCTTCCCGTTCACAAGACTGCTGTAGTCCCTTAATCATGAGACTGACATATGTGAAAAAATTGCATTTCTAGCTGCATTACAGCTGCCCTATAACAACACAGATATACATAAAAAATTCAACTTGCTGCCTTTATGTGTGGCCTTGCCCAAGCACTTCATGCAAGACCAGCAGCCACAAGGATTTTTTTCTTCTTTTACTCAAAGACAGAGCCATATACCAATGGGAACCACCTGCAGAGCAGAAGACTTGCAGAGTAGAACCAACTGTATGGAGAGGCAGCTTGACACTCTGCTGCAATGGATTAAACATGTGAATAAGACATGGAGGTACATTTGTAGTTTAGGATTTCTAGAAACTATATTCTCTGATATAAATAATCCCAATGGTGCTTAGACATCTTTCAAGTGTTTTCTCAGTGCATCTTGAAATACCACCTGCATTCAGTTAAACGCACATGACGTTTTCTCAGTTTAAAGATCAAATAAAACAGAGACCTTCCATATACAGAAATAAGACAAGCATCTTCTCAACTGTTAAATATTTTAATTATATAAAGATATTAATAATGTTCTATGGAGTCTAATCACTTTTATGCAAGATGTTAGACGTTCAAAAAGCTAGACTACTTCGCTAGTCTCGTGCAAAGGTACTTGTTTCTCACACATAGATAGTGCTTCCAGAACTTTGTATATCCAGTCAGCAACTCTGCTGTCCTGAACAGTTGCCTGGTTGGTTGAACAGCTGCCTGCTTGATTGCTGCTGTCACACAACATCCATATGATTTTGTACTAGATCCACTCTGACTGTGCAGAATCAAGTTATTCTCCACTCTATCAGATATGTCCTGTCTTGTTGTTGAAAATTTTGTTCCATTTGAGAGTAGCCAAGTGCTTGCTTGACAAAAGTAGCTAGAATTGTTAGGCTGTACGTTGAACTCTATTTGAACGATAAGGCTACGTTGTGTAAGTCAAACAGAGATTATCGTACAACCTGGAGCTAACAATATGTACATTAATAATAATTAAGCCAGATAAAGCTAGCATTTTAAATATTACTTCAAAAATAATAGATCGCAGTTTATGGACTGCAACAACCATATACTGGTTGCATAACATGGACCGCAGAACCAACTGAACACACAGCAACCAGCTGGTAACAAAACAGCAAACCAGAAGCAAGACGACCCCAGACCTTGCTGTTTGTCCAGACTGTCATGTGGGGGATAGGGAGTTTGGATTGTAAGCGTATAACTGCTGAGGGATTTATTTGTTCAGAGTCCCTGTCTTGAGGCACTACCAGATATCATAACTGACCTGTGCCAACAAACCTATCTAATACAGAAGAGAGATTAGTATCAAAAATTTCTTTAACATCTGTGGAAATGGATCTTGCAACTTGCAGTGTCTTCTGCATTCAATATACAGAACTGTTGCATTGCTCTGTCTCCACTGAACAGAGACAGTGCAAAATGCTGCTCATTATGAAATAAGCGTCTTTTAAAAGACACTATGCTACGAACCCAGCTTTTCAATCTTAAGAACTTCATCTTCCTGCAATGAAGTATGATACAGATTGTCTTTGAAAAGTCTCGGGTTCTTCAGCTGCAAAACCAGGCAGAGCAATCGTTAGGTTCAAACAAGTAATAGGTGAAAACATACATGAAGTATCCTTTCACACAGACACTTCTCCCTCAGTTATTACTTCATAGATTTACACACACCTCAATGCCAGATAGAGGACAATCACTCAGGAAGACTTCAGCTCATTTCTTTTGATCTCCATTTCACAAGTGGTTTGCCTACTGAGTTGGTCTTAAACCAAGTCTTGTGTTTATTCTTACACAAATACAGGAGATGCCAGATTGATCCAGAATACAACCACACATCGTTTCAACTTGCCCACACTCCCTAGCTCCTCTGTGGCAAGCAAATAAGTTAAGTGCTTGCAAGCCAGCACTGAAGAAGGAAGCCAATAATTTTTTTATCCACCTTACTGGAGGACCTGAGCTGCTTCAGCCATGAATTCTAACACAGTCTGCTCTCCCTCATCTGAAGGTAAACATCCCTGTTAAGTCCCCAAACCCACGTAATTGTATTATCTAAATAATAAAAAAAAATCCACCCAACAATTTGAATTCAAAGACATCTGGAAATGATGACTCTCACTGGTCATTTGTTGTAGAGGTTAGTCACCTCACTAGTGCATGGCAATTTGGGTTTGTCTGCTTCAGCTTTAGCTGGTATTTCTACTGCTACATATCAAAACTTCCTGAATCCCAGATACATTAAATCTCTGTGGTTCCTTTACGAGCCTTTGTCTAAAATCTTGCAAAATATAAACATGTTTGCCACTGCTTTAAATCTTCATCTCCCTTATTCCCTGATTCAGCTAGTTTACAATTTTTCTTTTCCTCTGGGAACTTCAGCTAACCAATTTGCCACTATCCATATTTTGCCATTTGCCCTTTGTAAGTAACCACACCAAACAAGCACCTTCCTGAATCTCCTTCCCATTCCAGTAACTCTTTCAACCATGACACACAGTTGAGCTTTTCAGCCAAGTCCTTACTGATGACAAACCACAGAAGATAAAAAATTGCTCCCTGAATTCATTGAAATCCCTACTTCTCACTTCTCCATTACCACATAAAAGAAAACAGCACTCTATCCTTGTAAACGAAATCAGAAAAAAACCCCACAGAAACAGAGATGCTGGAATGAAACACAAGCATTTAACAGACATTATTGGATCATTAAACACTAACACACTTCTAGGAAGACAGAACTATATGGCACTTAGATTTGTTTTTTCCATTCCTAATGTGTTTACTAGCTTACGCTATGTTACACACAGATTTTCTAAAATGTTTTTAGCATGCCTGTGAATTCTTCTGAGGAGCAGACCTCTAGCTTCAGGGGGTTTTATTCCATCTTTACTGTCTTCCTTATTATATCTTTCTTAGGAAAGTTTATTTTCACTTGCTTTGTTTGCTACTGAACTACAGACACTCTGTTAAACAAATTCCTTATTTTTCTTCCTTAGTGAATCACAGCTGTAGAAGAGAACCAGTTCCCTGCCTGCCCACTACGACCACTGCTTACCAAGTTCGCCTGTCAAACTCTATATTTTGGGGCTGTGAAATAAGAGATTTCACATCCATTGCTGGGAGAAAATAACAAAATTGAACAAAAGGCAAGCTATGTTGCCTCTCACATCCAAATGCTGTTGAGGCAGGCACAGTTGGCTTTTTCAGGCACAGGGATGATTTTATTTCTCAGACATATTCAGATTTTCTGCTTGTCACATATAGTTCTCTCTCTCAATAATTGAAAAAAACATGAATATGACTGAGAATTTTTGCCTACAAGTTTTAGAAACTGCAACAAGGGCTTGGGAGCAGCATACAGATTTATGAGCACATAAAGCAACAGGTTACCTAGCAACAAATATGTATTTTCTATTTGAAAATTGCTTCAGTGGGGTCTTAAATTGAACAATGATTTTAAAAAAAAGAAAAAGAAACATTTTGCCCCAAGCAGTTGTTTTTGCTGAAAGTGGTTTCCTAAGAGAAGATACTTGATATCAATATAGGAAATTTAAAGAAGACTGAATAGATTGCAACATATACTGTAAAACATAGTGAGATTATAACTTTTAATCAACCATTTCCACAAAAGAAGTTGCTTCCAGTCAGGAACTACACCTACTAAGACAATAGAACAAATCCTAGACTTTTCACCTTGTATCATCACTGTCACAAGCAGATTTCTTTAGAATTCCACGTGGATAGATATAACTTATCAAGTTGTCATGTAAGTGTGGCAATGCAATTATGTTACATATTTAAACTTGTACACACAGATCATTTAGACAGATAACATTCAGCACATACTTGAAATTCCTGTGATGTGACTGTTATCCTGGAGCTGAAAATGCCAATCAACAAAACAGAGAAACATTTATTTCTGATATATGAGAAAAACTAAACTATATTCACAAGACCAACACAGGTGGGGGACCATGCTGTGCTTAAAAAAACAATTAACTCTATTTCCCTCTGTAACTTGAGTTCCCAAGTCCAGCACTTTCCAGTGTTGTGTCTAGAATGTCTTGTTAAAATTGTAGAGAACGACCAGTAAAAGGATAACATTTGCAACTGGGCAAGTATCTATGGAGTTTGCTTCAGCTCCATGCCAGAGGGAAACACATTATCATGGAAGTTGCCATTCTGTTGTAATACAGGACTTTGAACTACCTCACCTTTGACACTGGACTAAGAAGCAAAGAAGTTTATAAAAAAACAAATGAGAAATTGTCTCCTTAAAAATAGACAGTATAGCTCGGGACAGCATCCCTCTTTTTTTTTTTTTTTCCTCCAGTTTATTTTTTATATATGAGTGCTCTGTACCACACGCAGTGGGGCCGAGGCCTCAACTTAGCGTCACAAGCAGAAGGCTTTTCAAGGGACTCTAGCGCTCCCCAAGCAACCCCCTAACGACTCACATGCCGTTCTGCAGGATCATACCAACCCAAGAGCCTTGGTACCCATCATGAGGTTGGCAGTGCGCTGTGCCTCAAAGCAGGGCTAGACACACCTGTGAACCTGCCCCATCAGGGAAGGTGAGCTTGAAACCAACAGGGCACCACCACTTCACGTACTACTCCTGCACATGCCCAGCATGCCGAGATACTAAAAAAGGACCAGGCCACCCAGTGAAGGATGGCTGAGAACAGCGGCAACTCCAGATGTACATGACCTAGGCCCCTCGCCAAAAACCCTTCCAGGGACCCAACCCTACTACCTAGCCCGCAGGGGCGGGAACAGGAGCACAACACTTACTTTATCTTTCATGGCAGAGGGGACTGCAATCGTTGGCTGCTTGGAGCCCTTGCTGAGCTTCTTGCCCGCGCCATCGCTGCCTCCACCGCCGCTCTCTACCTTGATAAGCCGGTGCTTGGGGGAGATGTACTTCACGTCAGGTGGCGTCGCCGGGCGGCGCTCGCTGTGGCTGCGGAAGAGGTGCGGAGAGCCGATGGTGGGAGGCGTGGCGCAGCACGACGAGGAGGAAGAGGAGGAGGAAGCCTTGAGGGCTGCCTCACCCAGGTCCTCGGGCGCCGAGTAGTCCGGGCGGCACATGGCGCGCAGCTTGCGCAGGGACGAGCCGGGCCCGCTGTAGGGGTCCTCGAAGTCGCGGTCCTTCTGCGCGCGGTAGGCGCGGAGCAGGTCGCTGGTGTCGTCGCGCAGGCGGCGGCGCGAAAAGCCGGGCGAGGTGTGGTGGTGGAGGTGGAGGTGCGTCGGCCCCTCGGGGCGGGGCGCGCTGCCGGCACCGTTGCGCTTCTCCCGGTAGTCGGGCCGCGGGGGCTGCGGAGGGCTCTTCGTCTTGCTGTTGCCCAAGCTGAAGTACTTGTTCAGCCATTTGGCCATCGTCTCTCCTGTTCGCGGCCTCAGCACCGCTGCGCGCTGCCCCAGGCGCCCCGCGCCCCAGCCCCGCTCGCCGCCCGCATGGAGGAGCGGGGCGGCGG
>VZTE01001601.1:89306-110415 GCA_013397775.1 Eulacestoma nigropectus | reverse complement strand
CCGGGCGGGGCCGCGCCAGGTGCCGGCGGGGCGGTGCGGAGGGGCCGGCTCTGCGCGGGGCGGTGCCGGTGCCGGTGTCGCCGTCGCCGCCGTTCGCGTTCCGGCGTGGAGAGATCCGGTAGGGCTTCTTCCCCGCTGCGCCGTCGATTGGGCAGGGGAGCGGAGCTGCTGCCATGAGGAGGCCGGAGGTGCCTTTCTGTTCCTTTCCTAGGTGCCTCCGCCTGTGGTCTGGGGTGGCCGGGATACCTGCAGCCACCACCTGCACAGTTTGAACTCTGAATTCTCTACTACCGCTACATGTGTGTCCCCCTTCCCATCCATGATGGGGTAGGAGGGTTCCAGCCGGCGCCTAAAAACGAACCAAGCCCTATTTTTGGCTAGGGCTGATGGTAAACAAACAGGATGTTGCATATTTTTTTTGGTAGGTACCTTTCCCATGTGTGTTCCTAGGTAAGGGCTACAGTAAATCAAATGCAGAAATGATACTTGTGTGAATCATGCTGCTCAGCTTGTGTGTTGCTAGAAGGATTTGTCATCTGGGCCACCGCAGTTGCAACCACTAAGTATTGCTCTTTTAATCCTTCTCCATCTGCCCAAAGGTAAACATATACTACAGCAGGTTTTCCCAAGTTCTGCCTGCCCAGCTGTGATAGTCTCACCTCTATCTTTAGTCCTCATCCCAGTGTTGATTTGGTCTGGTCTTACGGCTGGAGGCATTGAATGGATGTTCAAGTGGGGGGTAGGAATACCTGCAGGCTGATGTCTCCAGGCCCATCTCTGGCATCTGCTACAATGAAAAAGTTAAGCAAACAGAACTACACAGGTGATAGCTTGACCTGTGGTGCTGCAGTTGTACATTCTGATCTGTGACAGGAGAGATTCGTTGCAGTTTTGTTCTGTCTACCCTGCATAGTGGAATGCAGTTTCAAATTAAGAGTTAGAGAATGCCTCACAATTGCATTTTTAAGAGTCTTCCACTAATCAGAATTCAGACCTATCAATAAAAGCAATAAAAAGTTTTTCATTCCCACAGTGCAAATCTGTGACAGAGTTTTCCAGACTATACCATCATGCGAAGCACCATTTCCCCATTGTTTTATCACGTCCATCGATGCAGAGAGATGAGCAAGAAGGGGACCCCTTTTCGTATAGTTCAAAAATCTGCACAAGAACATTGTAATTTTGCTAGGAGCTGTGGACATGTTCCTAATATGATGTGCTGGTTTTGGATGGGGTACAATTAATTTTGTTCACAATAGCTATTATGGGGCTATGTTTTGGATTTGTGCTGAAAACAGCATTATTAATACAGGGATTTTTTTTGTTACTGGTGAGCAATGCTTACACAGAGCCAAGGCCTTGTCTTCTCACACCACCCCAGCGGCAAGCAGACTGGGGGTGCACAAAAACTTGGGATCGGACAAGCCAGGACAGCTGACCTCAACCAACCAGACGGATATTCCATATCATATGGCGTCATGCTCAGCATATAAAACTGGGGGGAGAATAAGGAAGGGGGGGATGTTCTGAGTGCTAGTGTCTGTCTTCCCTAACATGCTTTCTGCACAGAAGGGTGGCCCAAAATTAGACTTGAGATGCAACCCTTTTTTGAAGATGAGAAAGGCAATGTCATGCAGTGTTTAGAGAGGAGTGTGAAGATGTCAGGCACTAGTCCTGTTTTGCACAGTTGTTTTTAATCATTTGGGAGTTGGAGCTCTTTTAATCTTTTTATAATCAGAACAGTGGAGGGAAGAGAAGAGGAATCCTTTACCTACTTATCATTACAAGTAATCTGTGTATTGCCCTGTTGCATCTTGGCAAACACCTATGTAGCTCCCTGTTGGTATTGTTGAAGCCCAATGTCAGACACATACCTGTAGTGTATTTACACACCCACCTCCAGTCATGAATTATGAGGGCAAAATGGACTCAGTTATATTCATGAGTAAATTATCTTTATGAAATAAAGAGGGACTGGATTTACATACGAAGTTTTTATCTAGTTCTATGGAACCTTTTAACCTTCCTCTTTGCGGCATGTTCTCTATAAGAAGCCTCATTCTCTCTGAGTTTGGGCACTATCCTTGCAGCTTGTTCAATGTAAGCATGTCTGTATGTTTTAGTGAGCTCCTGAGAACAAACCTCCACAGTGAGCACAGGCTTCAATCATTACTCCTTCCTGCAGCATTTTCATCAGCTTGTGTGGAAAGGAGGATTGCATGCTCCCTTTACTGTTGTCAGCAAATGGAAACATTTTTCTTTCTACATCCTTAGTGCTGGTCTCCTGTTTCTGCTCAACATTTTTATCCTGTCCGACTATAGTTTTTTTCTTAGAGCAACTTCTCAGCCTGAGCCTGAGTAGTGTCCTGTTTCTTGACTGGCTAGTACCTGTATCTCTCAGGGGGTTGCAAGACTCCCAATAGTTGCTGATTCAGGAATGGTATATTCTAGGCCCTTCGTATGAGAGCGAATTTTTGCCTTGAAGCAAGATGAGTCTCAATTCCTTTAAAACTGAAAGGATCTCATTACCCAGAAGTCTAGCAGCTCCCTAATTCCTGTTCTGCCAGTCATGGGAGAGGCAAGAAAGCCCCAGGAGAGCTCCAAACTCAGCCTGATACTGTCCCTTGTGGCTCAGTCAGGAACCACGTTCTGTACCCTGCACTGATGGTCAGCTTGTGAGGTGACAAGTGAGCAAAAGCACTTCTCTAATACTTGATTTTCTCTTACGTTGCCTCCCAGCAGTGTGAGAGGATAGGAGCTACGGGTCTACTGGATAACCCTAGGAAAACCCAAACCTGGATAAATACCTACGAATGAGGACAGAATAATCTGCTATAGAAGCATAGCAGAGAAATAAATCAAGAATTCCATTGTCTGTCTAATCTCAGAGATTGTTCCAATCTAAGTCTGCAAGGCCCACAACACTTTCGCATATGCACAAGATGCTTTCCAGTCTCAGTCTGGCCATGCAGGGTACATCTACACCTGCAGGACTCCTAGTCCCTGCTCTGAGTCATTTTCACATGGATTTTTGGAGGAAACAGGCTTCATCTTTTTCAGAACTTTGACCACATTTTTGAGTTCTAGTTGGCAGGTTTCCAGCATATTTTTTTACCAAACATAAGGATAAAGGGGTTATGGTGAAAGTGAACTTTTTCTGTGAAATAACAAATCCTAAAATGTTATGATCTCAATAGAACACCTGCTTCTCAGATCTGCATCTCTTGAAGTAGAAATAATTTACAATTTGTTTCAACTTAGGGAATTAGTAAAAAAGACTCTTACCTTTTGATACAGGCATATCATTGCACACAAGTCACTAATTTGTGCCAAGTGTGCACACTCCTAATCATATTAATTTAATTAAATAATGAAGTTAAGTAGCATCTACTCTGGAATCTATAAGGTCTTGTTTCCTCTCATACTTCTGATTTCCATGTGTAATAAGCGTTGCAGTACATGCAGCGCATTTCAAATTAAGATAAGAAAAAGTAGCAAGTAACATGCAGAGCAAAGTGCTTTCTGTATTAATAAACACTCAAGCATTGCTGCTAAGTCTAACTTTACAGTTATCTTGCATGAAAACAAGTCCAAAATTTTTAGTATTGATCAGCTCTTCACATTGAAATATCCAAAAGAAAGATAGAAGGCAGAAAATCCTTCTGGTTAATATGGCTTTAGGCTAGGCAAAAAAAAAAATCATACGCATTCACCATGTTAGGAACAGCCATCACAAAGCAGAGAAATGTTCTCATTCTTGAGGCACTTCTTTCTTGCTGACTAACATCAGATAGTTCAGAAAGGGTGTGTAGCATCCATAACACATTTGGATTACTCCTATTTGGGTATGTTGCATCACACAAATCATAACCAGGTAATGATTAGAGATCAGTTTGTTATCCACAGGCTATCAAAATGCTGAATGTTTTCCTTTTTGTGCATATGTATGACTAAATATAGGATTATTAGAAAGTTCTGATTTTTTTACTTTCCAGGGTGACATCTTCCTGCAATTAGTTTATTCCCAAGTAAGGAGAAATTCTTATACTGTGTGCGTGTGTTAGTTATTTAAGTCAAACCAATTTGTCCCATATTCTCATGCTGCAGGAAAAAAAACCCAACCAGATACTCCTCTTGAATTCTACTTTTGTGATGATCTCTTTGCCTCCAAGAACAAGTTCACATTCAATCATCTTTAGTTTTCTTAAACCACATGGGCTGTTCGAAATCAGATTTTGAAGGGTTTTGTCACCTACAGATATCCTGCAGAATCTGCAAAAGCAGCTTCATAAAGCCAGCTGGATTTAGAGTATAGGGTGCTTGCAGACATTCCACTTGTCATTTTCTTGCATCTTTAGGTGCCTCTCTGGAAAGCTCTGGCTCAAGTGACCACTATGATCTGCATCATAGATTTGCTTTGAGCACAGGCAGTCTGGAGTCATTGGAATTGTGTCCTTCAATCCCACCTACTCTTCAGACAATGGCAAATTCTGGAGAAGATGTGGCTGTAACAGCACAGGGTTCTCCATGGATTGCAGAATTTGGCTGGGACCTTGAATTAGCCTGAACTCATCTGGATAAATGGGAGTTCTGTCTTTTTGGTGCAAGCACTTTTCCTTGTTGGTGGGGTTTTTTTTTTCCCCTGCAACTTCACATTGCAATGTGCAATTTTCTCAGGTTTCTGACTTCTCTGCTCTGAGTTCCAGTGCAACACAGAACCTTCAGGTAGTAACAGGACCTCCTGCACAGTGAGGAGAAGCTGAGCACTGGTACAGAGTGGTAATGAGATCTCCATTGTTGGAAACTGAGACCTCAAATAGAGAGGGCCCTGAATACACAGATTTAGACAAGCTTTCAGCAAGACAGTGGTCCAGAGATATCTGGAGGTTCTGTTCAACCTAAAATGAAGCTGCTCTCCTATCCATATTCTTTCCAGTTCTTGTGTTCCTGTGCTGCATAAGGCAGGACACTGACCAAAAACCCGCACTGGCACAATAGGACAATTTTCCCTATGGATATGCCTGATCTCTACCCTACTGAGATGTCACTATTCAACCTTAAACTGAAAACTATTGTTCTATAATTCTACTTTTCAACTGCAACTGTAAGGACAAACTGATTCTTTTGGAGAACTTCAACAGAATGATGGCATTAGATTGTAATTACAATTAAAGATTTCTTTTTTAAAAACATCATTTTATGATCAGCGTAGTATGTAATTTTATGACCACAGTAGCACAGGATTTTTTTTGTAATTGGTATCAGTGTAGCACAATTTTATAAGTAGCATAGCACCAAATTTAAAATCACATCTTAACTGATGTTTCTTAATCACCTGGACTCTCTGCAGACTGGATGGTTGGCTTGCAGTATAAATAAAAACAATTATAATCTCTAGTCAATCCTTAGAGGAAGCAGACAACAGTGGAGGTGTCCCTGGCCACATCCTGGGGGATCATGGGTTTTGCTGTACAGCAGCAGTTGTGGACCAAGTCCCACTTAGGGCTTGTACCTTCTCCATTTTACAGAGTTCTCTCTCTATGTGATGTTTTGTGTCATCTTTCAGTGACAGGGTCATCACAACCTGTTTGGCCAGGTGCCTGAGACCTTCAAGGCTGTAAAGAGGTGAGAAGGTGGGCTGGTGCCCCGGAACCTTGAGGATGATATGGAGGTGGATAAATCTGCCTGGTGTGCGGAATCTTCAAGACCTGGTAAAGGGGAGGAAGGGGGCTGACACATGACCTCTGAGTCACAGGAACAGCTCTTTGCCATATTACATGGCATTAGTCATGCTAACCCTATTGCCATGTGTCAGGAGCACAGGAGTGGTGCAGCAGAAACTGTGCAGGGAAAGAACAGACCCCTAGATTCAATAATGAGGGAAATTTTTGATACAGCACAGAAAAAGATGCAAGATCCTGCTGGCAGTGGTACTGTTGCATTGCTTTAGGTCCATTGTTCAGGACGCATAATTTAAAAATCGTTACAGTTAAATTCCAGAGCCTTCTGATAACAAAAAATTAGAAGAATTTATTAAAAATTTACCCTTTCTTCTGAACTTATTTCTTGCTTCTGTGGGCTAAATTGGTTTTCTAATTAGGAAATACCTCTGGTTTAAAGGGTTTCACATCACATTGTTGGAATGTGTGGAAGCAGCAATTTGGAGACTCATAAAGAGCTCTCAGATTTGCTGAAAAATTGGAAAAAAAATTCTCCATTCCTTTTAACTCTTGTTCACATCAGGCTTGGAATACTCAATTACTTTTTCAGTATGCTAATGAAGAAATAGTACTTTACGGGCATCAATTTGTGTACTTCTTAAGAAAATTATCAGAATAATATCAGAACATCAGGATAATTCCTCTTCATAATTTATTAATGACCAATTTTCACTGGTCAGAGATTGGAAATGAACTTCCTTCATAATGAACTTCTCAGCAGAGCATTAGAACACAAGCATAGACAGTTCTTCATGCTAAAAAACATTTAACTGCCTTCATCAATTGCAGGGAATTGAGGTATAGCTCAAGTACGGAGACTCCAGGAAATTAACACATGCACCCATAAACATTCCTCTGAAAGGCTGAAGCAGACATTGCAGCACAGTGAGTACAGCCTCAGCAACAGGGCAAGTAATCATACTTCTGAAATACATTAGTGGCAACTACTGGGACAAGAGATATGAGATATTTCATAACCTTCTTTTCAAATTGGTCTGTATGAAGCAAGCAAAGAAGGTAATATTGAACATGGGCTTCCAACAAGCAATCCATCCAGCTGGTGCAGTAATTGAGTCTGGATTCTATGAAAACACGAAGCATAATTCTGTAATTAAAGGCTAAATCATAACAACTGCAAGTAAGATATTGAATTAAGTTTCTGCATGCAACTTTGACTCTAATATTTCCAAATCTACAGTGCAAACAGAGTACCTATTATGGGTTGTATTTTATCATTTCCCTCGTTCAAGCACAACAATGAATTAATGACAACTCTCAGAAGTCTTGTGCTACCTCATTTTCATGAGGTTTCAGTTATCATAAGAAGAGGAACAGTTCTGCAGTTTGAGTTTTTGGATTGGCCATACATGTACCCTCATACTACTATTGGAAGATGGGCCTGCAGATTTTGCTGTTGATTTCTTGCTCTTTGTGGATCTAATAAAGAAGAATGCTATTCCAGATAATCGGTGTCAAGTGTTGCTTCATGCCTCTGAGAGTCAGCAATAGTCATTTACAATGTGTTTGTCTGTCTTGCTCTTCTGTGCAGTAAACAGCTCCTATAATCCTTCTCTGGTTCCCAAGTTCCCAGATTCACAGCTTTCCTGTCAGGTTCTGAATATCCAGCAGTAACACAAACCATGTTTGTAGCTCCTGATTGTACTGTATTGACAAAAAGGACTTTGCCTCTCAACAACTGCCTTTTCCTACAGCTACATTTTATAGGTCGTTTTTCTTTTGTAGCTTGTACAAAAGAGGAGAATGGTCTGTAACCAAACCAAATACTAAGGAGTTTTGTAATAATCAAGCTCCTACAAGGGAAACATACACACAATAGTTATTGAAGCCTGAAATTCTGCTTCTATAGAAGGAAATAGTTTGGTGACTTGTACACTGGCACGTACTGCAAGGCAACCAAGACAGCTCTGATTCTTTAATAAATTACTCCTATGCCTTGAGTCACTGTCCTCCTCTCTGACATTTCATTCCATTGGACTCAATATAAGGTTAATTGCTCCCATTTATCTAGTGTCTGCTGGCTTATGGATGTTCAAACGTGGCCATTTTACATAATGAGAGATTTTGCAATTGCCTTGCAAGTAATCCAGATGCAGATTTGCATTTTAGCATGCTTGGAAACCGTAAAAGGAGCTTTACACAGAATCAGATTATTCAAATGCAGTCAAATGGCTGAATTCTCAGTTAGGATAAGGTTACTCACACAAATAATACAACTCACCCAAATGCCAGGGGTTTCTCTGCACAGACCTATTACAGCCTTTGCACTTGTCTTGGGGCTGAAGAGGAGGAGTTAATTTTCCTACAGCACCCCTCACAGTGCTGTGCTTTGCATTAGTAGCTGGAAAGGTGTTGACAACACAGCAGTGCCTGGGCTGCTGCTGAGCAGGGCTGGCACAGCACCAGCCTCTCTCTCCAACATTCCACCCCACGCAGGCCAGGAGGCTGAGGGAGGGCAGGATCGTGGGAGGGGACATGGCTGGGACAGCCAACCCAAACTCACCAAAGGGGTATTCCATACCACAGGATGTCTGTCCAGGTACAAAACCTAAGGGAAAGGAGGACGAAGGTGTGGCATTCATTGCTGATGGTGTTTGCTTTCTGGACTGTCTGCTGTGTGTATGGAAGCCCTGCTTCCCAGGAAGTGGCCAGACATCGCTTGCTGGTGGGAAATAAAGAATAAAATTTTTCAAGAGTTTTTTCCCCCTTTGCTTGCACACATGCAATATTCTCTTTTGCTTTATTAAATTGCCTTTATCTCAACTCGTGTGAGATTTTTTCCCATGTTATTTTCTTTCTGCTCCCACCCTGCTGAGAAGAGTCATAGAGAAGCTTGGTGGGCTCCTGGGTCCCAGACAAAGTCAATCCACCATATCACTGTCCCCTTGAAGCCTGCAAAGTTCACCAAGTTTTTGAAGAATATTCCTAGTTTGAACCACGATGAGAGAAGTGGCTGCTGATTATCCACTGAGGACTTCTTAACAGTCCATCTTTGGCAAAGAAACCTTTTTTGTTTGTTTGTTTGTTTTGTTTGGGATTTTTTTTTTTGGTTTTTTTTTGATAAAAAGTATTGGTGATCCTTGGTATTTCCCTTTAAAACATTCATTGCAAATTCAAGTGGAGGATTTCTGTCAGCTGGTGTCTGTGATCACTTTTAATGAGGAATGGTGAAATGCAGTGGCCTTTTAAATAGAAAAAAATATTTTTAGGGTGTTGTATACTTTTCCCCCAAAACATAAATGATACTTTGGAAGAATTAAGATTAGACTTTCTTCTTCAACACAACATAAGGGATTGAATCATTTGAATACTTTAGGTTGGAAGGGACATTTAAAGGTCATCTAGTTCAACTCACCCCTGCAACACACTTGAGCAGGGAAATTCTTCAACTAGGTCAAGCTGCTCAGAGCTCTGTCCAACCTGATCACTTCTGAAATGGGCCAAACCAAAAAAAGCAGTATTTGCAAAAATTTTCCTGAGGACTGCATCTCTGTAAGTATCTCAATCCCTTATAAAATATTATGTAGCAGAACAGTAAGCAATGAGTATTACTTCAGCTATTATAATTTGGCAAAATTCCATCTGTCAGTGCCAAAAGTCACCTGCTTTGAAGGGACAGACCTCCCAGAACTAGAGTTATATCTACCTGTTGCTAGCCATGAGACATAATGCTCTATGGAGAGAAACTATGAGATAAGAGTGTACATGCACTCTGCATAGCTCTAAAGCAACAAATAATTTACTCGTTCTTGCTTTCTCAAACAATCAGTCATTCATCTTCTTGAAGTGGGGAGTAGGTGTAAAAGAAACTTTTGAAGTGAACTGACAGAGAAACTTTCTCTGCAGGCTGTAAATCTCATGGAGACTATTCTGTGGCACCGGTTCCGACATTGCTAGATGTCTGCTGGCAAAAAGCAATAAAGAAGAATAGACTTTGCTACTATTCCCACATGAACAGACATAAGAAATGTGCCATTTGTTGCCCAGAGGAGACAATGTCACAACTATGGCCATAATACAGCTGCCTGGAAGAGCAGATCTCAAGTGTATACAGATGCTTCCACACTTTTCAGTTGCCAGTGTGGTGGGTTGATCCTGGCTGGATGCCAGGAGCCCACCAAAGCCACTTTATTACTTCCCTCCTTGACTGAAAAGGGGAGAGAAAGCAGAACAAAGGCTCATGGGTCAAGATAAGGACAGGGAGAGATTACTCACTAATTACCATCAGAGATAAAAGGCTTGAATTGGGGAAATTAGTTTAATTGTTTGCAAATCAAATCAGAGTAAGATAATGACAAATAAAGAGAAATTTTAAAACACCTTACTCCTATCTCTCCTTCCTTTCCGGGCTTAATTTCACTCCCTATTTTCTCTACCTCCTCCGCTTCCTGAAAGTGCAAGAGGATGAGGAATGTAGGCTGAGGTCAGTTCTCCACATCTCTTCCGCTTCTTCCTCCTCACAGGAAGGACTTCTCACACTTGTTCACTGCTCCAGTGTAGGGTCCCTCCCAAAGGAGACAGTTCTTCATGAATGTCTCACATGCTACAGTTCATCATGAACTGTTCCAGCATGGGTCCTTTCCATGGGGTGCAGTCCTTCAGGTACAGACTGCCCCAGCATGGTTCCACCACAGGGTCACAAGTTCTGCCAGCAAACCTGCTCCAGCATGGGCTCCTCTCTCTGTGGGGCCACAGGTCCTACCTGGAGCCTGCTCCACTGCAGACTTTCTGCAGGCTCGCAGCCTCCTTCAGGCACATCTACCTGCTCCAGCATGGATCTGCTGTAGTCTAGCACCAGGATGAAGCAGCATTGCTAAAGGGAAGGCAAGTTCTGTGTCCACACTGCACCTTTCTTCTCCTTGACAACACTTCTACCCACCAGCCACTAGAAAGCTGACTGACCATATGCCCAGCAGCACAACAGTAGTGGCCGGGATTATGAATCTGCTTTCTGTCTGTCACAAATAAGATTTTGAGAGGATTTTGGAGTGTGGCTGGATTGTGGACCACTAAAGAGGTTCCTGGCACAGACTTTTCTACTGCTGAAAGAAGCATCATATATGCGAGTCTCCGATGACTGACTCCAGCTTTGAGGAATAACTCTTGCCATAAAAATGAACTAGAAAGTATAGATATATTTATTTTTCAAGACTGCAACTTGTAAACTTCTTTAACACATTAACCAATTTGTTTATCACTCTCACTCATGAAATTACATTCCCTTATGAAATGTCACTTTGCCTTTTACACTGATTTAAATAAAAAGTTAGTTTTTCAGTAAGTAGATTGGAAATTGTGGGAAATAAGGCCTCTGACTAAGTGGTTTACTTTTCAAGCAGTTGTAAAAATGTGTTAGTAGGAAACTAATGAGAAATATTTATGTGTGTGTGTATGTTAATTACAATTAGATCAAAACAGCATATATTATTATCAAATACTTTTCAGCAATTTCCCTCTTTCCATTCATAATGTTTTTTCTTTCCTGCTTTCCAATGTGCTGGAAAACTCTTCCAGATTATTTGGAGTACTTGACTGGAAAGAGACTAGACAGATATTACATGTGACTCTTTAGGGTTGAACCAAGACCTGCTACGTCAGGTCTGTATCTGTAAACTGCAGCTGCATCTTAGAAGTCATGCATTCTTGTATTTCTCCTCCTAAGTATTCTTTCTATGGCTTGTGGATTTCCTTTAAGGTAAAGCACATAGATTTTAACCATATTACTACTCTGCTCATTAGTACACTATGAATTATGTAACAAATGCCTGGCAAAATGATCCCAAAAGGCAAAGCAAGTAGAAAATTACTTGTTAGTAAGAAACCTAAAAGAGAAAAGAAAAAAATTAACATCTGCTCAGCTAGGCAAGGAAATAACTGGCCATCTGTTAGAAGGTAAACAGAACTTTGCCAGAGTGGTTACAGTACAAAGAACTGACATTTTGGTTAATATTTAATAACAGCATGTCCTTAGGTATAGTCTTATTTTGTCCCATCTGCTGCTTGTCAGCTGTAATAATGTCAAACAAGGCTACTTCTAATGTAACACATCTCTCTGATTAGCAATTCTTACGCTTGCCATGTAATATAGGAATGCAAATGCCTTCATTGACAATTCTTATTCCTTGATTCTGCCAGCTGGTACATTTAAATAGTACAGTGTAGCAGTTCTGCCCCTTGGTAAGTGACAAAAACTCCTCAGGTATTTTATTCTGTCCACCACTCTGCTTGTGGACCAGAACATTGTTTCTTGCCTCAGTGATCTCATGTACTGAGTGGCTTTAGCTTGTGTATTAATATGAGCTGCCCCAGCTCAGCAGTGAGTGCCATGGCTGGCTAAAAATTAGCTCGCTCAGGAAGGACAGACTGTCAGAAAGGCAGAGTGATAAATAGTTGGTGAAATCATCTCTGTCTTGTATATTGGGCAGATTTCCAGCTGCTTGAAAAAATGCAGCATGAGTGTTCATTCAGCTGATAACTTGAACTGGAATCGTTAGCTTCTAAATCAAAAACTTGGCTGCCTTTTGCATTAGTCTAGTGTGAATTCACTGGAGGATTAATAATGAATGAAAATAAGACCTTGTTATATATATGTGAAATATTTACATTGCAGATTTAAAATTCTGAATATTTTCTTTAGTTTTTATAAAATACATGTTTTTTTCGTGAAAAAATTCCACAAAATCATAGACAGTCATCTCACTGCAAGCTATTTTCTGAATGCAAACACCAACTTTTATAATACTTTACCGCTAAGTCAATATGGAGAAAAATATCAAGTACATTAAAGTGCATTAAACAAAATCACAGTAAATATTATGTAAAATATGCACTGATCTTGTGGTTGTGACAGACACACTTGACCCCCAACCATGCCTTTGTTCAGACTGACTAAGGAGCAATAGGCCTCATGCCCTGTGGTGAACCTGCATGCTTTTAAGCTCCTGGCTCATGTATAAAAAAGTGAAAATGCCTCAGAAAAAGTATTTCCAGAGATAGCTTCAAAACGCAAAAGTACAAGATAACTAAAGCACAGAACAAGATGGTACAGCTGAAATGAAGACATCTGTCTTGTCTTTTTTATTGACTAGCAGCCAACTACTTCACTCTGTAAATGTTACCATCAGGATGGGCCCAATTTGAGCTCTCCCTGAACTGCAGATAAACTGCAGATGAACTGTATGCCAGGTGACTCCCCGTTCAGCAGGGATGCTTCATGAGCTTTGAAAGTCTTTGCCTGATACTAGGATATCCTGTCTTACCCATGGTGGAGAGACCCCTTACATTTGACAGATCCCTGCTAAGTGACAGAAATAATGCTGATTTAATAGTCATGAAACGTTACTAATCCATATAGCTACTCAGTATTATTATTATTATTATTGTTATTATTATCATTATTATTATAAACATTGCATAGGTTAATTCCATTGTGCATAAACCCAACACTAAGACTGGACTTAGCCATCCCTAGGATTCATAAGGAGTTTAGAAAGGAAGGTGGCCTGTTCTGAACCATGTGTTAACAAGGGGGTCTCCCTTATTCTTTGTGTCTCTGGTCTCTGTGTGACTTATTCTTACTCAATTCACTTACATTTTAGTAAAAACATTTTTTGCTTCCTGACAGATGTTCTACTGTAATAGTGTATACTTCTTGTTTCTTCAGCTCAACAGAGTTAAAAATGCTGGAGATGACTAGTACCAACAGTACTTTGAACTGCTCAGTAAATAGTCCTCAATGGCATGTGTTCTCACCTAAGTGATTTGCAGCTCTTTGAACCTTCAAAGGAAAAATACACTTGCAAATACAGGTTTCTAAAATGATGTTTAATCTCTAAAATCCTGTCAACATGATAATGCTCTGATTATCACAGATGGTGTTCATCTCTCCCACGAAACTCTGAGGAAGCTGTAGGTGCTTCTCTTCTCCTTAGATTACCTCTGACAAGCAATGTGGTGTTATCCAAGTTGCATCAGCTCTCTGGGACAGCCAGATAGCTATGAGATAGCTACTAGCCAGATTTACTACTGAGAACTGCTTCTCAATGCAATTCTAGCTTTATTTTTTTTTTGTCTTAAGTCAGGTTTTAATAAATTGTATTTTCTTCTTTTTTTTTTTTCACTTTTTAAAATATCAGTTATTCATAATGTAGATAGCTGTCAGGACCAAGGAACTGTCTCTATCACAGAGGCATAGAGAAATAAAATAGAAAATATGGGTGATTATCTACTGCAACTGCAGAAGAAACTTAAGCATTCGGTCCATACATTCTTGTGGGAAATGAACAATGAACTAGATAAAGGCAACAGTTTTAACTTAATTTACAGGGAGATTAATGTAATATAGAGTCATTCTTCCAATAGTAACAAACAATTTTACAAAAATTTTGTTTAATGAGCCACTCTTACTGGCTGTCATGGTAAAGAAGTGCTTTTAATTGGAATTATGTTGCTGTACATAAAAGGAAATTAAAAATAAACCCAGTTGTGAGAAACACTGTGAGAATACTGTTCCAATATTCTAATTATTGTTTAAAAATATTTATATTCATCTTCACACATTTGAATCAGTTTTTTTCTCTGTTAGAACTAATTTTTCTGGGAGAACATTTTACACTTTTGGCGGGTGAGTTAGAAGATGTTTAGACATACCAACAAACTAAAAGCATAAAATACCACAATTAATCTCATTAAACTTGTGTCTTAGAGTATTGGAGCATGACTGGATGATTAAAGGAAAGAAAATGAGGTAAAGTTTGGCTATTTATCTAATCAAGGGTAACAGTTTAGCCCAATGTCTGTGTTAGTTCAGTCTTTATCTATATAGTATGATATGAGCTAGTGTCCTCCAAATGTATTGCTATAGGCAATATTTCTTACTACTGTAGTATGTGTAACCCCTCTTAAATTGTACAGAAAGAGATTTAATCTTCTGATAACTGTGTATGTGTGGAAAACATACATAGCTCACAAAACAGACATGCATATGATCAATAATCACTGTCAAGTTTTCTGGAAGCTGAAAAGGTGTGTTTGCATTCGTTTCTTTGTTTCCTATACTTATTTATTAAGCACTGGCAATGGGCTACCTTTAGAGACCACATACTGGGCCAAAGGATTTAATACCAAATGCAGTTCTTACAATAATAAACTCTTACTAAAAATCAAAGTTAATTTCTTATTGAGAAAACTGCCGTAGAAGGAGTTATTTTAATCACTATTAAAAAGTTCTACAAAATTCAGTAAGTGCTCTATTGCACGATAGGATAACTTCCTCTGTTCTTTGATATAAAACCTATCTCAAGAAAGTGGTAGTCAAAAGACATGAGCAGAATTTATTATAAATTAGAGCCATAATGGGCTGGAGCATTGCTTTGCAGAAAACCAAACTCACCGAACTCCTGTGATCTTACAAATTTTCACAAGCCATCTGGTTAGGAAGATGCAGCCTCTCATCATGCACAGCCTTGGAAGTCAGGATAAGGAAAACTCACAACTCACTGGTATGGTTACATATTTTAAAGTCATGGTTTACCTTGTCTACTGTATTTGATAGAAAATGGTCTTCTGGTAGAGGTGCTTGACTAAAGCTGACCCAGATCAGGCACTGATTGACGTTTCTTTATTTAGTTGTCTGTAAGCCTCTGGAGAACCATGGACTGTGGCTGTAAACCAATGAGATGTGTCAGATACCATCACTAGGACCATCAGACAGCTGGGAAAAAATCTCAACAGCCTCAGACCAGCTGCTGAACCCAGGTTAAAAAAGATTGGTATGATGTCTGATATATATGATCTAAGTGAGAAAGGATGTAAGTGTTTCTGTTCTCTGCTGGTGGTCGTGATTTGGGTATAGTGTTCATTCAGAAAGAAAATCTCACAGCAAATAGTCAAACTTGGTGAAGCTGGCAAGAGCAAAGGTACACATGCAAACTAGCAGGAATCTTGAGAAGTTTTCCCTGTTTCAAAACTGGCCAGTATGTTTGGAAAGGGCACCTGCTGTAAAAAAAACAAAGGGCTGTGAACATGTTAGAGTGTTGTCATGATACAATGTTGTAAATATCAGCCTGGAGATATACAGTTTAAGAGTAGAAAAGTGAGTAGATACTTTTTCCTATTTCCTTCTATTCCTCTCTTCAAGTTTATTATTTTTGCCTTTTACAGTTTTGGTAACAGAAAAAAAATGAATGTGGTATTGCTAAAAGCTTTTAGGTGCCGGCTGAATTGACTAAACTGGATCCTTCCAGTTGCAGGACAGAGAAAACAGATTTATTAGATATTTATTATATTTCTTTACAGCTGCTTCTAGAACTTGCTACAGAGAATTAGTCCAGCAGAAATACGGCGATGGGTCAGAGGATTTCATTCTACTTTTGACTCTGTCAGTGAGCTGCTATATGACTTTAAGTCAAATGATTTCTTCAATTTTTCTCACTCCAAACTCTCTCATCTCCTTCTGTTAAGATTCCACATTGTATTGAAACATTCTCAAACCTTTCTTTGCAACAGTGGTCTAAAATGGAGTTTCCTCTCAATGGTAGTCTGAAAATTCTCTAGAACAGAGTCAGAAACCTAGGAGAAGAGTGTCCTGGCTTCAACTCTTTTCCTACACGGCAAGTTCTTAATTCAGTTTCTCCCCTAGCTGAAAGTGTATTTCTTCACCTTGTTATTTTAGAATTTTCAAAATAGCTAAGGCACTAATAGGTGAAATAAATGTTGTACAATATTGCACTCTATTTCCCCCCACTCCCATGTCCCCCAGATCAGTGAGCAATATGTAAAAGCACAAAAAGAAAGCAGGCTCATTTAAGAACCTATAGCACAACATTCTAGAGGGAGTTTATTGGCATGTTGCCTTAAAGTCATTTAGCCAACAAAATACCTTATACAAGCCACTCAAGTTAGTCAGCAGTCACAACGCTTTGACTCTTACTTCTAAGATTGCTAAAAATTATTAAATTGACATTTTAGATGGAAAAAATTTCATTTATTCCTGTGAAAGCAGACTCCCAGGAAGCATCCAGCTGCCTCACACAGTGGAAGGCTAAGACTGTGCAGCTAGGTTTCCAAAGTGACTAAGACTTTTACAAAGCCTGGATGATCAACTTGAAACACACTTTGGCTCAAGCCCTGAACACTACGTCCCAGTCTGGGGTTTCTGGGAGCTGAGAGATTCTGTATCTGTCAATTGATCACACCGTTATCTCTACTTGATTTTTACATCATCATATATAGTTCATCTTTCATATTCATTTTGGCTAAATGCATTACTTCTCTGAGGTCTTGTTTTAGCCACATCCAACACAGAAACAGTGTCCTTTAGATGCTTTGCAAGTTCAGCTGCCTTTAGCTTACCTGAAATTTCCAGCAGTGGGTGGAAAGAAGTGAGAATCAGCTACTCTTCAGTGGCTACATGTGATCACAGCCCCTCTCCTCTCTTGGAGAAGTGTTCTGCCACTAGAAAGTAAAGGTAGGTAACTCGTGTAAACTCTTACAGCTAGTTATTCTAGCTAGAAATCATTTGTATGCCCCAGAGAAAGCAAATTGATAACAAAGTGGGGAGCTGCTCCCTGACAGTATCTGATATCTTCCAGTTCCTGTAAAGTTCAGGGTCCCAGATTATGAGAAATACTACTGTATACAGCGAGATTTTTCTTTACATTTAAGAAGATGAAAATTACACAACAAATTAAATTCTGCTAATAGCCCTTATAATCCTCTGTGAAAGAACTAGAAAATAAATTACTCAGTGCCTATACAAATTGGCTTGTTGGGAACTGTTCTTTCTGCTTGACCACTGCTACTTTGGTCTAGCAATTCTTTCAAAATCAGAGGGTTTGTTATTGGCAATGGCCAGTCATTGCTGCTAGGTAATTTTCCTTAATTTTCTGTACTTGCTTTGTTCCATGATATGCTCCATGTTTTCCTCATGTTAAGTAATTTTGCACAAAATAACTGTAGAGTGATGTGTTTGAATATGATGAACTCAATTTCAGAAGAAAATACCTTCACAGGCAATAGTACACTTGGCTACTCTGAAGTTGTAGAGAGAGGAGATCAAGCATGAGACAAAGTTACAATGGTGTAATGAACTACTGCTGAGATCACTGGGCACACTACAAATGATTATGTGCAGACACACAGTCTGATGAATAAAATTTATTAAGTGAATCTACTCTGAAGGTAGGTTGTTACTCTACTCTGACATTTCTGATTGAATTGCTTTACTACTGGTGAATTTTTCCCATCCACCTTCTGCCCAAGAAACTAGTAAGGAATTTTTACTAAATCTGTAATACAGGACTGAAAGGAGAGAAATTGGAATGACTGCTTATCTGAAAACAACACTGCGGTTTATGTAAAAATGAATTTAGGAATGTTAAAAGCAGAAAAACAAATAAACAAAAAACCCCAAAACCTCAAACCAACCAACCAACCAAGCAAAAACCAAAAGCAAAACCAAAACAAACCAAACAAAAAAAAAAAAAAAAAACAACCAAAAAACCAAAAAAACCCAAACCAAAACAAAACCAACAACAAGACAAAGCTTTATATTGTTCAGCTGCTAGTAGTCAGGACACTTAGCTAAGGCTTGGTTGCTCAGATTACAGTTCTAACTTTACCTGACTTAGAGGTGCTCAGGCCTGCAGAATCACACCATCTGTCTCACTAGTGACCTTGGCAACTCATCTGTTAGGGAGAGATTTTGACCTTAACACTGTCTCAGCCGTAATACGTACTGTGTATACGACTGCGAGAATTAATATATTAAACTAGGACACAGAGACCTAAAATCAAGTCCTAGCTATTTTCAAGTTCCCTCTAACATTTCAGGATGTATAATTGATCTTTACTATATCTCAGTAACACCTTGACAGGTCAGATGACTCTTTAGATTTAGGATGAGCTACTTTCTTGTGTGTATTTTACAGGCACGTGCTAAGCCAGAGAACATGGCTGATCCAAGTTCTACAATTCTCTGTCTCCAGTCATCCTGCTCTCCAGTTTCTGCCCCTAGTGATACGACAGAAAGAAGAACAGAGTAGACAGCCTAATGGGAATGGAACAAGAAATTGGTACCTCTATTCAGCACAGGCAAGGATTGCCTTCTTCAGGCTGAGTTAAGTATCAAAAGCGGACATATCTGAAGACACCTGCATTTTAGAAGACTACTATAACTGGCAGGTAATTCATTAGATTAATCTCTTTAAAACCAACTAGAAATTCCACATCTGATGTCAAAAATCTTTGCCATCTAACGTTTTATTAGCATCAGCACATTTCTGGGGGAAAAACACATTTTGGCAAGCAACACTTTTCCAAAACTATATACTGTACTCTGAAAGCTCTCAACTACTTCCAGGAAGTGCCTGAGCTTTCATTGAAGATTTTGCTATTTAGCACTCTCAGTATTTCGAAGCACAAATGTACAAGACATATATCAGTGTACCTCTAATTTTTTAACAGCTGAAGACTATATTTTTTCTGTAGCTTAAATACATCGTCCATAAGATGAAATATACCAGATAACTGGATCTCAAAAGTAGTTAGGCAAATAGGAATACTTCAATATTATCAGGCACATGACACCTTAAATTTGTTCTGGCCTGTGATTCATCAGTTGGCACTTGAAAGGGGGATTTAAAAAAACCTCCATGTGACATCATCTCATCTTGCTGGTATAACCACAAGGGTTTTTTTTTTAGGTTTTTTACTCTAACTTTTTGCTAGTATCTTTTCACAGCTGAATGAAGAAAAAAGTTCTTTTCCTTAGTTTGGCACCTGTTTTTAGGTAGGATGGTATTTTCTGGCACTTATAGGAACAGCAACTGAAGCAAAATTAAATAAAGCTAGGTATATTCAAATCTCAAACAAATACACACTTTCTAAAACCAACTAACATCACACATAAAGAGTATGTGTGTAAAACCCTCTTATAGAGAGTTTAGACTTTTGTATGTGCCTTTTTGTCTTTCTAGTTGATTTCTTTTTCACTTGGATTTGTAAGAAGCTAAGCATCTGAGTTTGAAAGCCGTTTTCAAAGGGGAATCTGGATGCAAGAAAGTTCCTTTGCAGAAGACTCCAGTGTCTTCCGAGGAATTTAGTCCAAGTGTTTAATGCAGCTCAGATGCCACATTAGTGCCATAGAGCTGACTGTCTTGGGGAGGCAGTATGCTCCCGCTGCTTGCCAGCCCCAGCCTTGCTTGTTTAGGACCAGCTCAGATTTCTCTTCATGTGGGTGTGCCCACAAACCTTTGCCATAGAAAGAGCTTGTGTGAGGCAATGCTATTATTAGATACCAGCGTCCTTCAGGCACACACTTGTCTCACATAATTTTTAGTTAAATATGGAAGCGACATCTCGTTGGCTGCCTATGGAGATGATTTTTCTTTTAGCAGCCTTCTCATATTAACGTGACTGGTTTTGTTTGCAGCTTGTTTTCTCATTTTGCAGTTGTAAAGCATTATCTATGCTCGAAACATACTGCTGTGAATCAGTACTAAGTGATTCGAGGCAGTTGTTGGATGTTCAGTTGACTACCCCTGGCATTGTTATGTGCTGATTATATTGCATATTCCTAGTATTATATCTCCTCACTGAACACTGGTGTTTCAAAATGCATGCTCTGCATTCCAGACAGACATCCTATCAAGCATCATTCTGTTCTAATACCTCCTGGTATTCATGAGGGTTTTGTAAGATTCCCTCCAGACATGAAAAGTACTTTGAAAGCTTCACCTGCAGCATAGTCTTACAAGTTTTATAGCCTCTACACAATTCTCTTCCTTCAAGACACTGATATTTTTCCAAGGTAGCACTGGTGAGTGCTAAACTTCTCAGAACAGCAAGCACAAACAAGCTGCTGCACACACAGTCCAAGCCATGTAAATTTCTCAGAAACAGGACTGCAAGACTCTTGGATGTTATGCACAACCATCTATTTTATTTTCACTAGATAAGCACTTCCTAAGACTGTTGAAGTAACTAAAGCACTCCTGGCATCCACTATTTGGTCACTGTTCTTGCTGTGTCACTGAAGATGACTTGGGGTTAGTGTGAAAAGTTCAAAGCTGTAGGCTTCAAGTGAGCTGTTCTCCATACCCCATTCTTAGGAGCTTGGTTTCTGAACAGTAGCTTAGGTTTTCTGCCTAGGTTTCCTATGTTATTGAGGTTAATGAAGTGGGTGGAGAGAGCAGGAGAGAAAGAATGGCATTTTAATTATGATAGGAACTGCTAAGTGCAGACATGCAGTGGGTATTTCAGAAAACAAGCTAGGATGTTGCAACACCAGGCTAGTAATTGCATAAGCATACTTGCAGTTAGTTGTTCTAGAGAATTATATCTTCCCCTTCCCTTTCCCTTCCTTTCCCCTC
>VZTE01001601.1:47293-81190 GCA_013397775.1 Eulacestoma nigropectus | reverse complement strand
CCGTCACCCGAGCGAAAGGAGAAATAAAATACAGAAGTATCAGCGGTGTACGAAATAGTGTTTCAGGGTGTTCGTGAAAGCCAGAAAGCTTTCAGAGGTGCCCGTACATTGACAGAAGTGCTTGAAATACCGACGTAGTTGCATAGGCTTAGAGATAAGCATACGGGAGCGTTTGCTGACATCGTGATACAGCAGTGTGTGTGTATCCTGTGCTTGTGCCTGAAGTGAAGCCATGTAAAGTCCGTGTTGCTGCTGCCTCTACTAATAGTAACACATTTTGCCCGTCCAGGACAGAGAAGGAAATGAAGCTCTCAGCTCAAACTGAAACTAAAGTACATTCGGTTAGATTCAAGACCATGGCCAAATATGGAATTAGACAGTGGGTAAAACAACAGCCTTCCTCTTGAAAACGCAGGACTTTTGTTACAGGTGGGATTTGGTCTGTTAGATGTTGGATAGCCATCACTAAAGTACCAGGCAGAGTTTCCTGCATCATATTTTAACTCCTCAGTGACCTGCCAAGTCAGAGCATGAAACTTATGTCAAATTTAGGAAAAAACCCATGCATTAAAAAATGAATTTTCTGTCTCATGGCAGGACGGCTGGAACTAGATGATCTTTAAGGTTCCTTCTTATCCATTCTATGGTTCTATGAACCATTCTATGAATCTATAAATATATTGTGATTGGCTTGCCTCAAATACATGAAAAATCCCCTATCATTTGATGCTGCTGTTTAGAATCTGAAAAAATCTGAAGGTTATGAGCCCTCGGCATATTTTTGTGCCTTAACTAGCAAGAGAGACCTTTTTTCTCTCTTTTTTTTTTTTTTTATTTAATTTGTATTGTTAAAATTACGGTTTGTGCAAGCAATTGATGTTTTGGTTCTCTAGTTAATCCTGGTCTTAGTACAAGGTCTTTCAACTCCAGCCTATTTCAGTCACAGGGTTGTATTCTGAATTCTTGTATGCGTGGTAAAATGAGTTTGTCTTTAATAATAATGCAGTTTCAGGGAGAATTTTATTTCAAAGTCATCTTGCTAGGGCCAGTCCCTTTGAAAGAGACGAAATGTTGTTTTAAAGGTCTGTTTGACATAATACTACTGCTGCACTGTGCAACAAAACATTGAAAAAATTCTGCTCTATGCAACTGGAAGAAACGGACCTGTGGGCTTGAGCATGTAGCTTAAGGTACTGAAAAGCAATGTTCATGCTCTGAGCTTCCTGATTTTGTTTCCTGTAATGAAAAGCCTGCAGATGGTGGTGAGACTGGCAGAAAATTTGGAGCTGAAGTTGGTCTGTAAGTTTCTTCCTGAAAGCTGGCTCTGCTGGAATGGACACCACAGAGAATATGCAAATATTAGGGCAAAGATGTTTCTCCTTATCTCTGATGATCTTGAGGCATGTTTGGTGCTCAATAGCAGCTGCAAAAGTCTGAAGTGAAGAGGATGCTTACATTATTGGCTTTTTGAATAGAATTTTCATACCTGGTGATCTGGAACCTTTTGTGAGTGTCAAATTTTTCAAATAAACTGGGTTTCTGTTTTGTCTTAAACAATAGTTATGACTTCTGTTTGTGAGTCTATGTTGATTTCCTGTGAGAAGTGCTGTGTAAATTCAGAAGAAAGGGTGCCTGTCACAGGAAGCTTACAATATTGTAGTTGTAGATCTCTGAGTTCTCTGGGACTTTTACCCTTGTAAAACAGGGGGAACAGGGACTGTATCTTAAGATTTTCCAAAAGCGTTTTAGTTGGATTCAGAACTCTGATGCCCATTTGGCAAACTAGCAGTGAGACAGTTTCTTTTACTTTGTGGAAGTAGAGCTGTGTCAGAATGAATATGTATCTTAAAATAGACTTTAAGGCAGCAAATGCACCGAAGTGGATATGAATCCCAGTTTTTCTAGTTCAGTATTTGGTGAGGGTTTTTTTTTATTTTCCTTAAATAAAAGAAAAACCACAGCCATAATGCATTTTAAAAGTCAAAGAAGCCCTAACCTTTCCTTGAAATCTTAGTAGGTGTGCTGAACTCTTTACTATTTGAATAGTTTCTCCAATGGAAATTTTCAGATAAACTAAATCAGTTTAAGACTTTTGATTTTTTTTTTTCTTCGTCTCTGTACTGTAAACTTAGTTTTAGACCTCTTTGAAGAGATCTTGGCTATTCCCTTCCTAGGAATTTAGGTAGAGATAATGTATGAGGTCTGTAGCTCTGGAAGAACAGTTAATTGCATATTTATATTTAGCACCTGGAATAGCCGAGTTAATCGTTGGAAGAGAACTATAAGGATCATTGAGTCCAACTCCCTGATGCTCTCAGGACTACCTGAAACTAAACCATATAAAACTAAGAGTGGCATCTAGACATTCCGTGATCTCTGGCAGGCTTGATGCCATAACCACATCCCTTTTCTGGCCCTCTCAGTGAAGAACATTTTCCTAATGTCCCATATGAACTTCCCCTTGAATGTTACGAATGCTATCAATTATGGTAAGATTTTTTTTTGAGGTGGCTTCCTCTATTTTGCATGACTGTTCTTAATTTGAGATTTTTCCCCAAGAATGAATAATCAAAGTTTAATTAAAAGTGCATGGAAGTCTTCCTTATTGTTGCACGTAATTTTTTTTTCTGATAAGTTGTATGATCTCGCATTCCTTTGAATTCTGCTCTGAATCAATGAGCAGAATTTATTTATTTTGACTAGTCATTTCTTCCCTAAACAGTTTCACTAAAATTAAAAGAAACAAAACAAACCAAATGAAAGAAGTGACATATGGGCTAAAGGGAATATGTCATGTAATTTTGCACATAATTAAAAATTATTTTGCAAGTCTTTTGCTTATTTGTTAGATTGTATATGTTTTGGAAAGATCATTTCATCATTTCCTGTTTAACACATTAAATATGAACTTCTCTGCTTGAGATGGAAAAAAAAGGTAGAAGTGAGCTTTTATAATGTTTTTCATTTAAGACAGGTAACATGCATGAACTTGCAACTGCAGATGGGATAACTTGTTATGATCTGCTGAAGTGCAAATAACATTCACTTTCACTGACATTCCTGAATTATTTTTATCCTTTTCATACGCGACAGATGCAGATCTTTGATATTAATTACATGACTAAATTGATGAACAAAATAAAAATACTCTCATGGGAAGAAGTGGGTTTTTTTTTTTTGGAAAGTAGTAATAAATCAAGTCAGATAATGTCCTTTACAAAATGCAAATCCCATTTGCAAAGTCTAGTTATTTCAGCTAGTTCCTGTCAATTCTAAAATGTTTTCATTCTTTATGTTGATTTTGTTCAGTATAGAAATGTATTGGAGATTGCAGGAGCATGTTCCTGTGTTCATAGCATTAATTCTATTGGGCATGGCAGGCATAGCCTTACCTTGCCAGTATTTTACACTGTTGTGTCATGGAGCAGAAGGGTTCCTGTTTGTCTTAAACTGTTATTCAGTCCTGAAAAACAGATTGAGTAATCTTTTTTTGGTAAGATGGTAGATAGAAAACATCAAAGATGTGTGTTCTTAATGTCTTTTTTTCTCGCCTGTGTTTTGCATATCCCATCAAATACTACTGGAAAAAAATGCTGATTTAATCTGTTCCTACGTATGAGTTTTATGTTGTTCAAGTGCATGGTGCTGGGTAGTAGTTTTCCACAAAGCCATGTTACAGGATCTGCACTTGTGTTCCTGTGTCAGCTCAGCTGAACAGGAGCCTGTTTTTCCAATGTGTTGGGTATATGTTTGCTTTCGCTGCTTTGCTGTGAACTCCCCGCCAAGCAATGGATGTTCAGAAGGGGAATTCAGTAACATAAAGAATGTTTAAAGATGAGAGTATAGATGCTCACTATTGATCATTTGTTAGTATTTTTCCACTAAAGAGTTAGTCTTCCACTTGCAGAATGAAACCATAGAGTATACATGTGTTTATCTCATAAGTAAAAAATGTTGAAGGCTTATGTTGGCCTCAGTGTCTACCTGTAAAAGTATTCCAGGACTGTCTTGTCATCTTTTTTGGGAAGATGATGTAAAGTTGAGCAACCATGTTTCACATTGTTGAGACTATGGGAACATAGGCTGGATAAAGCCCTGTAATGACTGCAATAAAAAATGGTTGGAAACAAATAAAAGCAAGGATAAAACCACCTCTGGTTGTTTAACTAGTCAGAATACTTTTTTCATATTAGCTGGGTATTGGTGTAACAATTACATACAAAGAAGCTGAATTTATTTAATGCATCCTCTGATTTCAGTAGTGATGGATTCAGGGAATTCAGGTTTTTCTTTTCATCCGTCACTCAGTGATTTAAGAAAGTTCAGTGAATTTCCAGTTCTTCCGCACAATATTTTTTTTTCATGACGTACAAAAGCAAAGATTATGTAGAAGAGCAAAAAATTTTAAGATTTCTTTATGATTGAGAGCAGTATTACTCCTTTGTCTTATCAGAGAAATGTATGCATGGCAGCTGCTGCTTAGACTTCTGTCCAACAGTACCTTAAAATAGTATCATATTAACTTTTAAAATAAACCAGGATTTTGTGTGAGCTGGGTTTTAATTGCCTCTAAGTGTTTTAAAGATTACATATGTACCTTTGAAGTTGTGTTTTGACTACTTATGATACTGCTTTAAATAGTGGACATATATTAACCTTAAATTGTAATAATCGTAAAAAGATTGTGTGCCTTCTTGCGCACAGAAAGATGGATGCTACTGAAGGAAATTTGGAGTGAGCAGGAGAGGGAATATGTCTGGAAACAGTTGATCAAAGAGACAGGAATTTCAGGGTAATATGGCGTGTTGAGTTCTGCGCAGTTCTTGTCCCTAGGGCACAGCTGATCCCTTATTGCTTCATGAGTGTTGTCTTAAAATAGATGTTCAAGGAAGACCTCAGAGCCCAGCTCTTCTTTTGGATTATTCAGGGCGTGTAGTAGTCTATTGCAGCAGTGGTCTTCTTTACTACATCTGGTGGAGAGTGAAGAAGTGGAATCCTGATTCCACTGAAACACGTGATGCTTTTGATCAGCTGTTTGTTCATGTGGAAATAAGGTGAGTTTTGAGTTTTTTTAGTCCAATCAAAACTCCCACCAAGATGTTTGGAGGAGTGTTTCAGTGCACTTTACTAAGCATAACTGTGCGCAGAGAGCTTTCCTTTGATTGTAATTGCTGACATTGAAGGAATATATTCTGTTAACTGGAATTCTTGTGTAACAATACTTCCATCACAGTGCCATTGAGTTTTATGAATAATCGATTGTGTTCAAAACTAAGAGTGTGCCTAATTTACCTACTGTTCTAGGGCCTAATAGTGGTTTTTATTTAAGCCTTTCTTTTTTATAAAACCTGACAGTTTCTGTCAGTAACAATGAGTTGGTAGAACCACTTTTACTATTTTTCATGCATGAAAAACAAAAGTTCTGGAAATAGCAAGAAGTGTTAGTGCGAGTTCAAAACACTTCAATATACTTTAGAGGCTTCATACTTCTGACTTGTAAACCATTATAAGAGGGTAACAAAGAGTAGGTGTTTAGCAAATGGGACTGTGAATACAGCATGTATGAACTGTCAGTTGTTGTCAAAACTTGTGCTTTTTATCATTGATGGAGATATTAATGAGGCCTTATTGTCTCTTTTGGCACAAATGAATAATCAAGTGTGAATCATTGAATGGTTTAGCTTGCAAGGGACCTTCTGAAAAGTTTCTGGTATCTGAGCTGCCTACACCCTTATGGTGATGGTTGTTATGAAGGTAATTTCAAAGCTGATATATGATACCTGGGTAGGGTTTTGGAGCAATTTAGATCTCAGTGTGTCTTAAGCTACAAGGCAGACACATTCTTTTCCACTTCTTTCTTTATCAATACCCTTTGTCTCATTATATCATGAGACTGAGAAAAATGTAGGTAGATGTATTTTTGCTCCGTTAAGACGATACAAAACTTACTGCATCGAGAGTCATTTGCAGTCACTTTTAGATATTGCTGCTTCTGAACTTCCAGTTACGGAGCAGTGAACACGTAATGTGTGCTTGTGACCTACAAATGGTTTGGTACAGTTGGAGTTGTCAAGTGTGTATTAAGCAACAATAGGACTCCAGAAGACACATTGGGTTGCTTCTGTAGTGAGTGTTCAAGACAAGAGGATATGATTCTATTGATTTATTGCCAAAAGCAAACAAACGAACAAAACGATTAGACGAGCATCAGTTTGTATACAGTCTATCTATCTACAGTTCTATACCTGACTGTTAGATGTTTCAGAAAGCTCTCAGAAGTTTTTTCTTCAGAACAACTGATACCAGCACAGAAATATTTTGTACCCTCAGCTGTGATGAGCCTGGTATTTATCAGACATGAAATTTAGGGACAGATGTTGTGAAGAGGATATCAGCAGTTCTGAATATGGGAGTTGAGTAGCTCAAGAAATTTGAGATACGACTTCCTGTGTGTCTCTAAGATTCAGGACCTTTTCATTAGACCCTTGTGGTTAAACATTTTATATTATTTTAATTGCAAAACATGCCTTTGGTAAGATTGGAAACAGGAAACTAAAACAACCATATTCTATAAATAAAGCCAGAAGCTTCTTTCCTGTCCTGTGTTTTGTTCACCCAGTGGCTGAGGATTGAACACTGCCTCAAACTTGAGGAAGATTTTCTTTCTCAGTAGTATCCAAAGAGCAAAGTGTCATTTAAAACCACTTCCTCTTTCCTTCCCTCGATTTCCCCTGCCTTTTCTCTTAGGAAACCTAACTGGTACCAGATTTAAACTTGAAAATATATGGTTAAATGTGACTGGACGTGATGTATCTCTGTTGGATATCAAAATCCAGACTAACCTTGGTTTGATTAGCCTTAAGTTCTCCCCTTATTTCCTCTTAGCTCCAGATAAATAATTATGACAAAAATAAGTTGCAATTTTTTGCCAGTATTCAGTAAATTATCCACTCACTTTTTTCTCTTCTACGATATTTTCTTTTTGTTGATAACATGGAAGTGAAGATTTGAAAAGAAGTCTCAGTAGTAGCCTGGCTATCTATGTATAAATTTGACTGGTAAATGGTGAAATGGAATTGATCCATGTAGTTCTTCAGCCTGAGGTCCTGACAAAGAAAATGCAATGGTACTTTGCTTAAAAATCAGGAAGAGACTTTCAGAGAACCTTTTAGAAGCACCCAAGACTAATAAACAGTAACTTCCTTGAAATTACACTCCTCACTCATGTTACTTATGGCAACTTCAGATAAGAGAGGGTCTTAAAATACATAATCACATATTGTTTTAATTTCCACTATACAGTGAATTGGCAGGGTTTTACTCCAGTCTATATGCAGAAGCTTGTCATTGCAGTATTTATCTCACATCCATTTAAAAAACCCACATAAACAAGTAAACAGCAGAAGTAGACCTTGCAGTATAGCTTGAAGGAGCAAGTGACGTGTAAGGCTTGGAACTTGAGTTCCCATGCTTATTTTGGACTGGAAAGCAAGATTTGTCCTCCATTACCATACAGGAAAGTCTATTAATTTTCAAGTTAAGGATTTTTCTTGTGAAAGAAGGGCTTTCTGGGTTTCTTCCCCCAAACCAGCATCTGTTTTGTAGGTCTTTTGTCTGTCCAGTGGAAGCCATGTTACATGCTTAACCATGCAGATTCTTGTAAGAATTCTGGTAGATTCTCTACCAGTTATTTGTATCTTGAAATCAAACCCTTGCAGAGTGGCATATGTGCTTCAAGTCGTGAGCAGATGTTACGTACTGTCTGCCTTTTGGTAAGAGTGTTTATTAAAATCGTATGTAGTCATCCTATCTGTTTTCATGTAGATGTTGACACTACAAAAAGCAACAAACCCTGTTTTGTTTAACTGGAATCTGTGTGTGTTATTTTTTTTTTTTCTGTTGCATTCAGCATGTAAAAGTATATATAAGCATATTTATGTCCAGTTTTGATCTATTATGAATATGCAATGCATATGTAAGCTTGCAGCATAATGGGAATTAAGAATATGCTCTTAGCCTACCTGTTGCATCTGTTCTGTCACTAAAAAGAAGGCAAATCCCGTGGATGATTCCGATTCTCATAGCAGTGCTTCATATTGCCTAATGCTTCTTGGTTTGGTTTTTTTTCCCCATTGGATTATTTCCTATGTTTTTGTCTGAATCCAGTAATTTGAGAGAGAAAAATGGTGACATCTATCTTGTAGCAGCCTAACCTTTTTTTTTTCCCCCAGAAGTGTTGTTCTTCTGTAAAGGCTCTTAAAGTAAGATTTAACACATTTAAAATAACTACAGGCATGAAAGTTTGTTCCTAAATGCAAAGACTTGTGCTTTCCTGTCAGTGGCTGTATATTAACCCTATACACTGACTATACCAGTAAGTAAAAATTCTGCTTAAATTGTTCTTCTTGTGGGTAAACGCTGATGGGCAGCTAAGCCCCACACAGCCACATGCTTAATTCCATGCAGCAGCATGGGGGAGAGAATCAGAAGGGTAAAAAAGGGGAAAAGTCAGGAGTTGAGATAAAGACGGTTTAATAGGGAAAACAAAAGCTGCGTATGCACAAACAAAAAAGCCCCAGCTCCAAAGTGGGAGGTGAAACCACGGTGAAATGAAGGCAAAGGGCTTTCCAGTAGGACTTCTGATTTCTTTGACATTCCAGTGGCTTGTTGTCTTTGTTAGCTGAGTAAAGCTTATGACTGTTTTCTTACTGCAGATAGATACAGATTTGAAATTACATGAGTGACATTGTGTACCGTCCTGCTTTAGTAAGAGCAAATTATTTTTTTTATGTAGAATTGAATTATTTTCTTGCTCAGAAGGAACTTATAATGTATGGAATGATTAGGGAGACATAGTAGAGAAGAAGGAAATCTTTAGTCAGAATCTTAGCATAACTAGCATGTTTGTGGACATGGGCTTTGTTTGCTGAACAAGCTTGTTGGAAAAGATAAGATAAGCTTTTCTTCATTCCTTCCAAACACATAATTTTTTCTGGATGAATTGGAGACAGCCCAGAGCATAATACTGCAGGAAGTAATTCACATTATAGAAGGAAGAGCTAAATTGATATGGCAGGGAATAATAATCATAAACAAATAAGTTTTTAGAGCATGCTGGAAAGATTATAAAATTAAAAGGCAGCCTTGTAAAAAATCACTGCTTTCTTCAATTCAGTAATTTTTAATGTTTGATGTGATGTATCTGTTGATGCTTACTCACAAGAAGAAATAGTGTAATGCAATGTTTAGGTGTTAATACAGTGACCTTAATCACTGCTTCTACAATACGCAATTTCACAGAAAGACTTTTGAAAATATGAAGATTTTTAATTGTTTTACTCTTTACTAACAAAGTGCAGTATCTTTCAAAAACTAGATATCATAAGTAAATCTTCAGGCTTTTTTTGTCTGTAAATGTGTGAACTCAAATTTGAGCGTGTCTTGAATTTAAGGAGTTGTGCTTGTCTTCTATAGGATCGATGCAGCCTATCTTCACAGAGTTTTTCTGTTTAGTGCTGGGTCCAGAAGTGCCTTAAGATGAGTGATTTGCTTTCATGAAGACTTTGAATAAATAGAACTTTTTGCTTGACGTTTCTCCTCATACTTCTTTTCCTCTAGGGGAGGGAGGAAAGAACCAGAAACATCACTGACCCACGAAAGCACGAGGTTTTGGTTAGGATTTTGGGTAGGTTTCCCAATATACTCAGACATTTTGCATGTGTTCATCAAGAGCCTGTGCCCTTACACTCTTTCTGTAAGTGAATTTCTGTGTCTCAAAGAGCAAGCAGGAGGCAACAGGGATTATATACTGACTATGCTGTAAATCAATTGTCTGTGAGCAAAATTCAACGAAACTGGATATAACTTCTGTTGGGTGATATTTTAGAAGAACAGCAAAGCGATTTTTAAAATTAATATTAGTTAGTTAAGTATTTTTTTCCACTTCAAAGGTTTTTTTTAATTGCTTCCTCCAAAATTTTGAGGCGTTTTTTTTCAATCTATGACTAGAGAAGACATACAGTGAGGGAGCTGGGAGAGCTGGCAGTTAGAAAAACTAAGTGACTCCTATATCTTTGCATGGAAACCAAGGTAAGGAAGGAGGTAGTTAAGAGTTTGTGACTGTCCCAAGGTTTCGGAATAAGGAGCTACACTAATTCCTATGTTAATGGCTCCGGGGAATAGGTGTACCGTCCTGCAGTGAATCAGTGAATGTAGTGCTCAGAGGAAAAGTAGGAAGAGCTTGCTCACATTTTTAATCATTTATCTTCTACTGGATAGCAGCAGCAGGATGTCCAGAGCTGTTGTTCTGAAAGGAACGAAAGAACAAAGAGGAGGATTGAAAACAAAGCAGTGTCTGCATTATCCTGAGCACAGGTGTCTGGGAAAGGGTGGTGGGATGCAGTGAGAGGGTGATGTATCTTTCTGCTAGAGGGAGTGGTGAGTTGGGTGGGGGAATAGGCCCAGTGATGTTCAAAGTGATGTTCTACCAGTTTTAACAGCTAGGAATACAGTATGGCATCAGCAAAGACATTGAGATGGTCTACAAATTGTGCAATTTACTTGATTCAGTCAGATTTATAGCACTTATACGTAATATTAGAAGCCCCCATACTAAAGAATTGTTTATAGAATCATAGAATCATTTAGTTTGGAAAAGACCTTTAGGATCATCAAGTACAACCATTAACCTGACGCTGGCAAGTCCACCACTAAACCATGTTCCTTAGTGCCACATCCACGTGTCCTTAAATACCTCCAAGGATGATGACTCCACCACTTTCCTGGCCAGCCTCTTCCAAATCTTGGTAACCCTTTTGGTGAAGAATATTTTCCTAATATCCAATCTAAACCACCCTTGGTGAACTTGAGGCCATTTCCTCTTGTCCTGTCACTTACTACCTGAGAGAAGAGACCAGCACCCACCTCACTAACCTCCTTTCAGGTAGTTGAAGAGAAACTAAGCAACTTGGAAAATTCCTGTCTTACTTAACCATGGTTTGGTTTTGTGTTTTGATGTGTTTTCTTGTTTTTCTACAGAATGTGTAATCGAAATTTGATGTAAAAATGGGCATTCTCTATCTTGTATGTGAACTGGCATACAGTTGAGTAACTTAACTCAGTATTTTGGCTCTAAATTTTTCCTTGTTATTTCAACTCACTTAGACTTAGACTAGTTTACCCACTGATAGAGCAAATAAAAAAGAAATATCCCAAACCAGATTTAACCAAATAAGAATTAAATTTCTGGATAGAAGACATTAAATTTGTATACTGACCTGAGTTCCTTCATCTTGAACATTAGCAGTGGCTCTGTGAGTTGATGAGGTAATAACTTTAACCAAAGTTCTGCTTTGTTTTAATCTCTGTGAAGAGAAACTGCTTACTGATCATCATTTTTTTCCCAGAAGAATTTTTGTGACAGTAACTGAATGTTTAAGTTACACTTGTTTAGATGTTTTGACCCCAAGCCCATAGCGTAACTCAGACTCTTTGAGAACAAGGTATGGAAATGCAAATGGCGAAGTTGCCTGTCAAGTCTCCAAATTGAGGCTTTTGTTTTTCAGCAACAAAGTAATTTCAGACTTCTGTTGACTTATTTCTTTTTTCTTTTAAATAACCCACTCTTTACCCATATTTGATGTATTTGAACTGCAGAAATCTTTATGAACAAGGCCTGGGTATTTTCACGCCAGTTTTAGTTGAACAGCTACGAAAGTGGAACAGCTGAAAAGTGGAAATGTCAGTAACAAATAATTTTCTGAGTGTTTTTGTTGGTCTTAGTTGGAATTTACATATCATGAAATTGGAAAAATGGCTCTATGGGCCAGGAAAAAAGGATCCACAAACACAAGGAAGCGTACAACTGTTTTGGAAGGAATTTGAGGACATCAAAATATCTGCTGCATAGAGGAGTGTGCAGATGAGATGCAGTTTTCACTTGGGCTGCTGAGATTCAAAGTTATTCATCCCAGAAAAAATCACTGCTGAACTATCAAGTAACACCTTTCCCTCTTTTTTAAACCTCTGTTTTACAAAAGAAGAGAGAGGCCTGTGTCTTGAAGAGCTGGTAAGATTAGACAGCTGTTGTTAAGCACAGCCTTTGATTTTATTTTTCTATTGTCTGCATCAGCAATTTCAGAAATCAGACTGTAAACACCTGTGTGAAGACAAGTTTGTAGTACTTTACAATTTCAAGACCTGTTTAGCCACTGGAAGCCTTTTGTGTTCAGTTAACTTCTGCTCAAACCTTGAAGTGCTGCTTCTGACTCAACAGCTGTCACTGAAGGGATCTACTGTCACTACAGCCTAACCTACAGGCCATATTAAACCTTTAGGCCAGCGGTTGCCTTGGAGCAATGCAGCTAAATATATAATATATATTCTAAATGCAGCTAAAATAAGAGCAAATATCTTTAGAGGAATTATCTCAATCCTAAATAGATTAGAGAGTTTGTAAACTAGGGGAAGTGATTTTAAACCTGTCAGAATTTTTCTTCCAAAATTTTATACTCTTGGGCACAGACTTTGAGGATGCTGCTTGCTCAGACTGTCCAGAAGAGCTTATCAGCAAGCAATGAATGAAGAATTTAAAACTAAGTTCTTTCAAAAGTAAATACCTCTCAGATGAAATCATGTAGCAATTCTCCTAACTGTTTATAAGCACAGGTCTGATCAACTGTTATTACCATTTTCTGCTAAATATATAAAATACCTGCCTTTTTTTTTGGCTCTATGTCAACTCTTTTGGTGTTTTTTGTTGTTTTGTTTTCTTTTGTTTTGTTTTTTTTTAATAAAGCAATCTACAGCAACCAGTGTGTGCTGATTTTGACTATCCTAATGTACACAATTCATCAAGGAAAAGTAATATACTAGACCACAGCAATTAACAGATCATACAAAAGGCAAATCTAATCCTTAAAGAACGGTTGCTAGGTAGTAGCAGGTAACCTGCAGTTCTGGGAATAATTGTGTGCTGGGCGTGCAATATTGCTAGCAAATAAACTACAGAAACTTTCCAAGACTGTCTGTAGCATTAGTGATGCTACTGGATGTTTATTTTTCACTGCACCGTTTTTTTCCTTTTGTATGCTGAAGACTTTTTTGTTGAGGTAGCAAGTAATCTGTGAAACAGACAGAAGATAGTGCTAAGACAATATAAAGGGTTGTGGGATATGGCTTCAAATTCATATTTTTTCACTTTTCAGGGGGAATGGAATTGCCTGTAAAGTCTGTCTGGATTGACCATGAATTGTTTTGGTTGTCCGTGACAACAGGAACTGGCCCGCATAGCTCCGGTCCAGGTCCAGTCAGTACTGTACTCCTTCTGTTAAATTCTCTGATGGAGCAGAGATGGGAGGCAGTTCTACTTCAGAAGTAGCTTTGGAGGTGGTCTCCTTTCCGATATGAAAAGGTAATGGAGCTTCTATGTACTCAGTGTTCAGATGAATTGAGAGGCTCCAACCCATAGTTCTGGACTTGCCATAAGCATTAAGATGACAAGCACTTCTTCATATGAGTGGGTCTGTTTATCTGTTTGCTTTAGCTGGCTTTAAAAATCTAGGCTTCATATCTATATGCAATGGTCAGAAAGCCTGGCTTTCCTTTCCTAGCTGCTGATGCTGCATCAACAGTGAATTACAGTTTAGAGGTTCAATACCAGTGTGGTTGCTTTTAGCCAGTTGATTTAAGTGTATTTTTGTATAATTTCTGTTGCGATTTTGAGGCGCTTGCCTGAGCAAGCAACCTGTCATAAGCCTTATTACAGAACTGAGGTTATTTCTGATTTGACCAGTAGGTTTTGAAATTGCAGTAATACAGAAGGCATATCTGAATCTGCATCCAAGCATAACAGAAGGCTTTTGACGGCAGGAGTTTTTTTTCCCTTAAGCACTTACGTGTAGACTGAGCATTTGCTGGCATATACTGCCAGAGATCAATCAATGCCAGTTATTTGTATTCTTTGAAAATTTGGGGGGGGGGGAATTTGATGTCACCTAGTGATGAGATAATGTCATCTATGTGTTCAAATCCTGTGCCAAATATCTTATAATACAGCATATAAATAGGACATAATAGCTATATATGGATTTGAATGATGCCTAAATAAGTAGGGAAGTAGAACTATGGTAAACAAAAAACCCTATTGTCTCAGTAATCTTTTGAGGGTTTTATTCTTAAAATATGTATCTTCCACGAGGCTATTCATATAAAATATTGTCACTTTTCTAAGTTGTCACTTCTGTTTCTTGATCTTTGTTTTTTCTCATTTCATTTGCTGAAGTGGTTAAGTAGGGTAGAATGTTGCTTCCTTCTCTGCTGGATTTTTGAAACTCATTTCTGTCATATTAGGTTATGCAATTCATAAACAGCATTAGCTGAAGTTTCCAGCCTTATTTCATCTTTAGGTTTAGAAAAATACCAAGTTTATATCTAAGAAAATGTTAACAATGTTTTAAGTGTGCATATTCAAATTCTACCAATTGGGATGTTTTGTTGTCAGTTACACCTCTTCTTTGCCAGCCATTTTATTCTTCATCTGTTGAAAAAAAAATCTGATAGACAGCTGTATTTTATCTATATCACTGTGTGTTATTTCTGTTGATTTAAACTCTAATGCTGATTTGCAGTAATCAAAACTCTTAATTAGTGGTGTTTGGAACCACTGATTTTTAGTCTCCACTGAGGAAGTGGTTGCACTTTTTGAAATATTTCTCACCTTTTGGATTCCCATTGCAGTATTCGGAATCAAAATTTTCTTCAAAATGCTTCCGTATGTCAGTTTCAGCATCTGTGACAGTGAATCTGTTTTG
Organism: Eulacestoma nigropectus; assembly: GCA_013397775.1. Classification (NCBI taxonomy): domain Eukaryota; kingdom Metazoa; phylum Chordata; class Aves; order Passeriformes; genus Eulacestoma; species Eulacestoma nigropectus. The sequence continues at coordinate 66,380 of VZTE01001601.1, read as the reverse complement.
GCACTCCCCATTGGGCTGCCCATCTCTCTTCTCTCAGACAATGTAGAAACAATAACCAGGACAATAGTTTGGGGTGAGAATAGGATGTAAGATTTGGAGGAAGTCTCAAGCAATGAGTCTAGCATGAGGTGCACAGATAAGAGTGTATGTTCCTTTCTGTCTTATATAAAAACATTAATGTTTGGCAGTTTGAAATTGGGGTGATTGATCTGCTGCTTCCTGTTTAGTAGAATTGGTAAACTGTCATTAGTAAGAGCAGAGCCCAAGTATATAGTTTTAATTTTTACAATTCTGTTAAAATTACATTTTTACTAAGTAACTTGGCATGAATAAATAGATTCATGCCTTTTAGTAGTTAAATGTGGAAGTTAAGCTTATGCTGAATTTAATTTAAAAAAACCCCAAACTTTAAAAAGGTGATTGAATACCATATGCTATATTGCTTTTCCATAGTAACACTTCTGAAATTTTAGATAGAACAATTCAGAGAGATTTGGTATACTAAACATTTCTCTATCTCCACCGTCCCCCTATTTGAGGTTGAAGATGCAGATTTACATCAGACAGTTTAAGAGGAAAAGTGTAAACCTTTAATAGTGTTTCCAAATCCTTAGTGCCTCAGATGTCCTTGCACACATTTTAGATGGCTCTTGAATGTGAAAAATCACAGTTTTGTTTCTACAGTCAAGTCTAGCCTTTCTAGGAGAGAAGGGAGCATTAAGGTTTATTTTTCACAGTGGCAGTTTTAGTAGTTTATGCATTTAAAATGTTGAGTTATTTTAAATTTAATAGAAACTAATAATAGAAACACATAACATTTCTGAAAGCTTGCTGAATATTCCTTATACTGTTTTCCTTTAGCTTTTTTTGTTCCTTCTTGCATGCAAACTATACAATGCAAGTACATCTGGTTTTAATTGGGTCTCATATTTCATCTTGTTCTGGTCACTAGCTTGGGATGACTGAAGACATAAGATACATGTGAGAAATTTCACTAAGTAGGTATATTTTTGGTTTCCTCTCTCATAAATATAGATGAATACTGTACTGTGAGTAACATGTTCATCTTTTCCCTAAAAGAACAGGTTCTATAGCAGGTACATCTATTATTTCCAAACTTTCTAGAGCCATGTCTGCATGTCAGCTGCACAGATCATATTACCTCTTAAAGACAGTGCAATTGTAGCAGAAAACTTTAATACATTTGTCATGGCAAATAGGTTCTTTTTAATTTGTGGAGTGTTTCTAATTTTTTTTTTTTTCAGATACAATGAGAAATTATTATTTCACTAAGCAAAATATAAATTTTAGGTTTCGGTGGAAACATTTTTTTAATATCTAATTTACAACCTTTGTTTTTTCTTCCTTTTCTGGAAAATGGTGGTACTGAATTTAGTACTTTTGATATGAGAGAGGGCAGTGACTTCATATGTGTTGTTATTTCTGCAGAATTTCCGTGTGACATAGTTACTGACAAGTATTAAATAACTTAAAGAGCAGTAGCATTTGTATAGTTTTATATCCATGGCTATGTATCAGTGACCTGCTTTAGTCTTCACTAGCACATTCCTTTCCCTTACTCTAGTCCCAAAGACCAAATAAAGGAGAGAAGGTCAGGTTCCATGTACTCCAACCGGTCTTACTATTTTTACACTTGAGTTATATGTACATAAAAGCATGTATCTCTCTTCTTGGAGCCTGCTTACCTGCTGTACACAAAGTATTTGCAAGTGCTCATAAGTGCTTCAGATAATTCCTCAGAGTCCTGGCAACAAGGAATTTTATGCTGTTTGCTAAATGTTAGCAGTGTAGAACTATTTTTTCAATTCTTAAGTAACAGTGGAGCCCTTGTTCTTTCCGTTTTAGACTTTGTGGCACAGTATTTGTGCCCAACAGCATCTTTTCGTCAAACTCACTTTACCATCCTGGTAGCAAGCTCGCTCATGTATTAGGAATCACATAGTCTGATCTTACTATCTGTGCTGGAATCTTGCAAGTGTTTCACTGCTACATCTAGCTGAGGTACATGAAGAGAAAAAGTAGCTTTAAAGGGAAAAAATACACCTCAGAGTTGATTTTTGCCCTGCTGGATGGCCTTAGCAAAAGCAACCAGGCTTTTAATAGGAGCAAGTTTATGTGGTTTGTCTATGGAATTTGCTATTTTGTCAGCAGCTGCTTCTGCCAAAGAAAAGGGCCAATGCTTTCAAATTTGGACGTAAAAGTTAGGTATGCAAAACAGTATTATGGCTCTTAATGGCTAATGGCATTGTTAAACATCTATTCCTGAAATCATTGGACAAAATTATTCTTTGACATAATATTAGTGAGTTGCTTGGTAGCAAAACAAGTACTTGGTTCACAGTTTCTCTGTGTTCTTTCCTGACCCACCAGGCACAGATGTCTGGTTTTGGGCAGGCTTAACTCTGCACCTTCTCTCCCATTATTTATATGCAACTGGAGTAGCTTACATTCAGTGGGTATCAGTTTTTACTCCAGTTGGTTGGCGCACTTTATACCCCTTCACACAGGGCGGTTTGGTCTGGCCTCGAGTTTAGCTACTTCTGCTGGTACATGCTACCCAATAGTTGTTTTGCTCCTAGGTTATTCCAGAGTTACAGAAAGTTTCTCACTTACCTGCAGTCAGAGTTTGGTTGCTACAACGTATAAGTTGTTACTGTAATTCCTCTAACATTTTTTTCAGTTAAAATAGTGCATGATATCTACTTACTATTTGAAGATCGTATTGTGCTGAGCTTCAGTCTCAGCAAGTGGCAACAGTCTGTCTGAATTGAATAGGATTGAATAGGATTTTTAGGTTTTTCGGTTTTAGTCGCTTAATTGGGATTGAGAAATTGAAAATTAAAATGCCTCTGAGCATTTCCTGCATATGTTTTAAAAAGGAATGAACTCAAGTAATGGGTTACTTAGATTCATATAAGAATTTTGAGTGTTGAGATTTCTGTTCTGAGGTAGAATACCCACGCGTGAATCCTGATAGGAAAGAGACTACTGATTTTGTTTTGCAAGGGAAAAGTACATACTTCTAGAATTAAAAAGAGGTATCAATAGCATTACAGGAAAACATTGTCTCTGAAATATAAAGGAATATATATATATTTTTTAATTCTATGGAATATTTATAACGGATTCCAAAAACCAAACATGATGAGATACTTTGTTATTGCACACAGTAAGATTCAATACATTGTGTTGCCTGTTAAACTTCAGGGAAAAGCTTGCATTTTCCTCCTTAATGAGATTGGACCTCTTTAGACAAAATGAATACTTGGAGCAAATGCTAGACTGTTTTACTCCAACATCTCATTGTTCCTGTAGGATCATGTTTCATACTGAACTGGAGTATTGTGGTAAAGTTGCTTTATAAGTTTAAAGACTAATTTGTGAACGGGTGTAAAAGTGAAGAATGCATGTCTTGTAGGAAGAAACTGTGTGACTAATTAATCACTTGCCTTTGTGTCCTTAGTCATGCCACTCTCTACCAGCTAGATACGCCTATGGGGATCACATTATCAAAGACTGCAGTACATATAGCAAGCTTGTACTGTTGTCTTGGTGCAAACTGCATTTGAAGTTCACGTCTAAGCATTCTGTCCTCCTCACAGAAAATAACAGACCCAGCTTGTTATGATCCCTGAATATTGTAATGAGGAGATATCTTGCGGTGGGTTTTTGGGCATCTGTGCTGCAGGAGGCAGCTCTAAAGAAACTTTCAGAACCATCAATTTTGAGAAAATGTCTGCCTTCCTTCAATTTTTCAGTATAAGGAGGATTGGTTTTCTGGATTTGTCGATAACATAGTAGTTAACCTCACATCTTTTCTCAGGATTGTTTCTAACTGTGAGTATTCACATTATTCATCATTAGATGTGATAATAGATCATGTATCGGGGAAGATGTTGAAATTCTCTTGTTTTCAGAATAAAAATTTGTAGAAGAATTGTGTAAAATCACTTTTATTTGGATGTGTTTAAGCTTTTAGCTTTAATGTTTAAGCTTTTAGCATCATTTCATTAATGCTGTTTAGAGAGCAACAAGACTCACCTCCAAGACTTTTTTCTTTTACCTCCTTGTTTACTCTCACACTAAACTTATGTTTAACAAAGATTTAGATTTAAATTGCCATGCCTGATGGCAGATAGCTTTTGTAGTGCATTTTAGCAGCTCAAATGAGTACTTCCATAATTGTGGAGTGGTGTGACCGCAGATGTCTCTAGTGCAACTGCAACCGCTGGCATGACAGTGGTAGTTTACTGGAACCATGCAGCTTCTTTACAGGTTAATTTTCCTACTCTTGCAGTTATACTAATTTGTCCTGTGTTGTATTTGGAATCTGAATTAATCTGTTTTGTATATGCTTTAAATGGGAATGTTTGCTGCTTGGCCATACATGGTATGAGAGATGACAGTGAAATGTGATGCTTGCAATCGTGCTCCTCAGGCTGCTCCTTATTCCTTGTGGCATGTTTCATTTTAAGAATATTGTTTTTTCACCATTCATTTGGCTGTTTAGCTCATATTGTAACAGTCCATGGGTTAAAATTGAAGTGTCATAAAAATTCAATTCACTCATACTGTCACATTATCAATTCCAGTGAACCACCAGGAAACAAAGAATTCAGAGTTTATCTGAGTGTTAAAGTTTTAAACAAATTTGCCATGTTTCATCTCCAAGAAATGTGTTCTGTGAATAAAGAAAATTATAAAAAGACTTCTGTGTCAGCATAAATAGCTCTAAGAACCTTTTGATACTTGGTCTATGTTCTTTCCAGTGGAGAGAAGTAGTCTGGTGATGCTTTTGATAGGCAGTAAAGTTTTGATCTTACAGATTTTGATTACTTCAAATTTGTGCACATATTTCTGTAGAAATTGGCTGTAAGTGTTGTTTTCCTAAAAATTTATGTCTCTAGGTATTAAAACTGTGAATTGTCTGGAAGCTAACTTCTAATATAACTTTTCTCTCTTAGTTTCAGTTTAAGATTTTTTGGTATAATTCCTTTTGACTGAAAAAGTCGTTAATACCTGCATGCAACTTTGAAAACACTGTATTTAGAAGAAACTTATTAGAGAATAAGCTCTCCAAAAAACAAACTGTTCTCTGAGCATCAGAGCTGATGAAACCTGCTTTCTGCTAGATTTATGCTCTTTATCTTTCTCCTCCTTCCCTCTGCAGTGCCTCCCCTGTCTTCTACCTCTTTTGCTGGCCATGCAGCTGCACATGCCATGGCTGGGGTTGGAGCTGTGTACTGATTGACTGCTACCTTTTGGAGCGGTTAAGATGTGAGTCTTAATACCTGCCTTTCCTACATAGCAGATATGGATTTGGGTGTCTTCCACCAGCAGCTGGTTGTTCTGGGGTGGGATTACGTTGGGACTTGGAAGAAATTTGGTCTTGAGTCTGTTTTCTAATTTGGTTGAAGCTAGTCAGCAGATTTCAAAAGCAACCAGCTGTGGGGAGTAATCAAGAACTTCTGTTAGAAGTAGTATAGTGAGTTCTTGGTAAACTGTTCTTGGGTAGAGGAATTGTAAAAGAGTTTCTGCTGCACAATACTTTCTTCCTACATTTTTTCCTCCACTAGTTTGTCTATGTCTTTTCACTTGTGACTTAACTTAGCTTTCTGTCCTCTCTGTTTTGTGTGGCCTCCAATCTGGCATGTAAGTGCACATGCTCCAGTCTAGAGACCATAGTACTAGAGCACTGAACTGCAACCATAACCTGAAGGCTGGCACGTGGGCACTGTACTGGGAAATGCCATAAGAACAGAAAATTCTGGAAACTGCTTTTGCCTAGAGGTTGGAGCAGATGACCTCCTGAAGTCCCTTCCAACCTCAGATAATTTGTGACCCTCTGATCCTATTCCTAGTTAGAGCAGGTAGATCCAAATTTCAGCAGAGTCCTTGCTTTCATACATCTCTGTATCTCTTGTTCAAGTTGACTACTGCACCTTTCTTGTATTGCATTTTCTAGGGAAGGATTTTTTATTTCCTTTTTACCTTATTTTAAGACCTTTTCATTTCTACAGCTACTGACACTCATTTTTCTGAGTTTGTGGCCTTGAAATGGGATGTCTTGATATGTTTAGATTGAATGTTGAGGAACTTAATATATCTGGTTCGAAAATATTCTTGCCATCTTTTCTTTAAGATGTTTAGTTTTCACTTTTGAGATTTTCAGCCATATAGATACTTGACTTTAATAAAATGAAAAATAAAATAAATAATACATTAGAGGAACAATCCTATTCTGGGATGTCTATAGATTGGCAAAATGTACATTCTTGTCAGAAGTTAATAAAAGTTAGCCTACTTTACAGTAAGTATACGTCCAGAGAAAAATTCAGCTTTCTCATTCTGAAAACCTAGAATGTGGAAGATAGAGGCGTGATGTGAATATTGTTCAACAGACAATAGACATGCGTGTCTGAAAGAGGTTAGTTTCATTTCTGAAGCCTTGCAGTTAGGCAAAAGTATTGTATAGTCCCTTAGATAGAACCTTTGACAGGAGACTAATTAGCTAAAAGGTAACCTTTTACATAAACAGTGATAGATATGATCAGAAGTTTCATTAAAATATAACTGTATGCTATAAAAATGTGATTTTAACATTTGGTATGAATTTCAATTCCTCATTTATATTCACTGATCCATTATCTATTAAGGACAAGTTTTGTGGAGGCAAACAGTCTGATTGGCACTGATTTGACTTCTTAGATGCATGGATTGTTTCAAGGATTGTATGACCGATGTCTTAAATGAAGATATCAATTGGAATTGCAGTATAATTTTTATACTGCTATTTTTATGTGAGAAATATTTTTATCTTTTTTGCAACGTTTGTGAAAAATGAAGTTTAAATATGTCAAATGGATATTTTATTTGTGTGGCTGCCATCGCAGATTTTCTCCTCTGCTGAAGAACTTAACAAGCAGCATACTTGAAACACCTCCATAAATGTACTGGCTGTTACGCTTTACTGTGCAACATAAGAAATAATCTAACTTAAATAATTTAGTTGAGTACAAATAGAGTTTACTGCAGTAGAGGAAATGCAGCCAAGCCATTGACATTAGTGGACTGGAAGAACAATGCAGTGGTATAGCGGACCTCCAGTTATGGTGTAAGACGCTTGTGCTTATGCGCAAACGATGCACCCTTTTGAAGATACTGAAAGCAAAATTATGGTAGGCAGAAAAGCATAGAAATATTTCCTGGAAGCAAAGTTAGGAGGCAAACTGGAAGAGATCTTGATGGTATATACTATAAAGGTGTTTCCCATTCTGTAATTCAGTAAAATATCTTTGAGGTATTATACTGAACCCTTTTGTTTATGATGTAATATATGGTCATTTCTTTTTCAGATCGAATTCAGTTACCCCGGAATATGATTGAGAACAGTATGTTTGAAGAGGAGCCCGATGTGGTTGACTTGGCCAAAGAGCCTTGTTTACATCCACTGGAGCCTGATGAAGTGGAATATGAACCAAGAAGCTCCCGTCTCTTGGTGCGTGGCCTTGGAGAGCATGAAATGGACGATGATGAAGAGGATTATGAGTCATCAGCAAAATTGTTGGGGATGTCCTTCATGAACAGAAGCTCGGGTCTGGAGAATAACATGTCTGTATATAGGCAAAATCCAAATGGATCATGCTCAGTGCCCTCTACGAGGACCATGGTGGTTTGCACAGTTGTTTTTGTGATTGCATTTTCATTAATAATAGTGATTTATCTTCTTCCCAAATGTACCTTTACCAAAGAAGGCTGCCATAAAAAAAATCATACAATGGAACTAATATACCCTTTGGCAACCAGTGGAAAAGTATTTCCATGGACAAAGATTAGACTTCCTCCTGATGTTATACCACTGCACTATGATCTTGTCTTGCAGCCAAACCTAACTACCCTGAAATTTGCAGGCTCTGTAAAAATAGTGGTCAGCATCCTCCATGTTACTCGGAAGATTGTACTTCACAGCTCAGGACTTAATATCACCAAGGCAACGATTACTTCAGCACAAGGGCATCAAGCAAAGCCAGTTGAATTCCTGGAATATCCATTGCATGACCAGATCGCACTCATGGTTCCAGAGGATCTCCTTGCAGGACAGAATTATACTGTCAACATGGAATATGCATCTAATTTATCAAACACCTACTATGGCTTTTACAGAATTTCTTACAAGGATGAGAACTCTAAGCAAAGGTATGCCCAGTAATACAGCTTCTCTATTCTGCCACTTCTAGATTGCGCGTTAATAACAGAAGTTAAAAGGTTGCTTTTTTTATTGGACATTTAATGCAACTTATTCTTGTTGAGAAAGTCAGTCTTTAATCTCTTGATTAATCTACCTGAAAAATTTCTTTCATGGATGAGTTCCTTAAGTCAGGGCAGCCTCTCCTGCAGTGAAATGTACGGCAGTGTGGCGGTTGTAGGTAGCTGTAGGGTGGCTTTTTTGGTTTGTTTAATTTTTAGTTTCTCTCTTTGGAGATTCTTCCCACATTTCTCGAGCCCTTGAGTCTCAAGACAGGGACTGAGGAAACAAAGTCCTGTCATTACAGGAAGAGGTCAGGTTCAACACCACCAGAGGAATCTGATGGGACCCAAAGGGATGCATCACACAGTCCTAAGGGATGTGGGACAGGTTGTTGCCAAGCCACTCTTGATCATATATGAAAAGGTCATGGCAGTCAGGTAAAGTCTCAGGTGACTGGAGAAAAGGGAAACATGGCACTCATTTTTATAAAGAGTAAATTAGTGCTTTTTATCAAGAAGATTATTAAAAATTGACCCCCCCCCCTCCCCACTTCAAATGGGCCTTATGCTGGTCATGTACTTAAGAGTGTTCATGCCTTTGTGGGCAAGTAACTGTCTATGCAGGTCTTCTAGAAACAGTGTGATGCAATAAACAAGAGACAGGAAAAGCAGTGTGGGTCAGCTAAGCAACTTACTGCAAAGATTCAAGACTTGCCTTCCCATGAAGTAAGCGGGCGTAAGAGTGCAGTAAGTGTAGAAGGCAAAAGTCAACTTAAATGATTGAAACTCAGTGGGTTTTTTTAATATTCTGATGTAGCTGCAGCTTTCTTTTCTTTTTATATTTACTGTAGTAGAAAGAGAATGCATAATTGTTCACAGAGAAAAAATATATGAGTAGTTTTTAAAATTCTTGTCCCCCTTTAATCCAGTGCTGCCTGCTTTTGTTCAGGAACAGGATGTAGCACATGTTTTAACCTGTATGTTTTTCAGTAAATCCTTTTCAGATAACTCTTTAGTGATAACATCATTTCCATTGCCTTGCCCACCTCTTATCTTTGAGGGGACATTGTCTCTGTGTGCCTGTTGTCGGTAGTTTTACAAATGCAGACTTCTCTTACAACCTCTGTTGTTACTGCATTTTCTGTATAAAACTCAAACTATCAAGCTGATTTTGCAAGAAAATACATTTTGTTTAGTTTAGTTTTACTTTCTTTTGAATATTTTTATATTGTCACAAAAATATAAAAATTACCAAATCGCAAAATAACTCGCTTAACTTGTTGCCAAAAGCAAAATAAAAAATAAATAAATTGGACCTTATTTATATTTTTATGTGGAATGGTTCTTTATTTGTTTTTCTTCTGCACAATCATGGGGTGCAACTGCATTAATTTGTCGGGGGAAGAAAAGAGTAAGAAGTTGAAAGTAGGCATGCAGTTTAATCATATGAATTGTCAGCAGCATCCCTTCTCAGAAAAGCTGTGTATCCAAAAATACAGTTGGAATCAGGATGCAGAACAAACAAACCCCCCAAACACTTGTGGGTACCTTGGCAGTAGATTTAAAAAAAAAGGCAAATTAAAAAAAAAAGCAATGTGGACTATCTTCTCTGTCTAGCTCCAGTAAATACTTGAATTAGTAAACTTGTTGAACTCTGTGTTGTCCTGTAGGTGCAGAAGTCAGAGATGTTCTCCACCAAAAGCCGTAATTTCCGCAGCTAGTTAGTATAAAAATAGTGGGGAAGGAATGTAGACTCCCGTGAAGTCTTCTAGTGATATGAAGAGCTGTTAGATTAGAGACAAGACAGTACATGAACTTGGACAGAATCCATCTACTAGCCAGCACAGGCAGCAGGCACACAGTTAGCTGAACGGTGGGAGCATCTGCAGGAAATGGTCTGGCAATCAGATGGAAAAGCTTCCTTGCAGTCCTGTCTGCTGCAGAGGTTTTGAAACTCTTTTTTTAGTAGGCATGCTCACTAACTTAATTTTTCAATTTTCTTTTTATTCCCTCTTCTCTGGAAACAAGCTGGCTTAAATTTTGGTCATTGTTTTGTAATTGTGTTACTCCAGATGCATTCTTCTTTGTTCAGAAAGCAAAAAAATAGCCAAGAAGATTACTTCTCAAATAAGTAGGTTATTGGGTTTTAAAGGAAAAATTGTTCATGAAATGTTTATTCTCATTGGCCCAGCGTTGTCATCTACTGTTCAAAAAGCCGTTCCCATAACACCAGGAGGTTTTTTTTTTTCTTAGAAGGTTTGGGAAGGAAATGACCATTCTGTCATAAATAAACTGACATTTATGCTTTTTGTAATTCTTGCTTTGCTCTTCTCCACTCTTCCCATTAGGTGGTTTGCAGCAACTCAGTTTGAACCTCTGGCAGCAAGGTCTGCTTTTCCATGCTTTGATGAACCAGCATTTAAAGCTACTTTTTTAATCAAGATCAAGAGAGATGAGAAACTTTCCACTCTGTCAAATATGCCAAAGGTACCTGCTTTTGTAGGGGAATTTTAGTAGAGCTGCTGCCTAGGTAATCTGTTTCAGTGTTTTTGATTGTGTTTTTATTGCATTGATATCCAGGGGATTGACCTGAGTGGATAAACTATAAACTATAATATGACTTTATAATAAAACAACCGTTCTGTTCTCAAAGACTTGAACTTGGTAGAGAAAACACCTGTTCAATGCATTGCACAGTGAAGGATGTTACTGACCATTGAATGACTGAAGGATTCCTGTTGAAATGAAATGAACCATTATTTTGCAAAAGTTTTGTTGTTGGTGACATTGGTTGCAACAGCCCTTAAGATTTTCTTTTGAGTTTTCTATGTTTGCTTCTACTGCACATGTGCAGAGTACTGGAGAACCTTTAGCAGTTGTTTGTGTAACTAGCACCAGTCTATGTGAAAGATACACTTGGTCTAGAAGGATGTGCTTCTGTGCCTAAATGAGGGGACGTAGGGTATGAACACAGAGTCAGCTCCAGAATGTGAATGAGGGATCAGAAATTCCTTCAGCTAGAATTTTCAGACAAAATCTTGTAAGAGCATATCTGAATTTATGGTGATGTTTTATGCCATTAGGCCTTTGGACGAACCTTTATGGAAGCCTAATGCGTTTAGACAGATGAGCAAGACTAACATTACTTAGTGTGTGTCTGAAGTAGGTATTCTCTCATCAAAACATTACCACCGTTTATCACCCAGCAGGAACTCAATACTGGCATTGGTCTAGTCAGTAATGAGAATATTATACCTTTGGTATTGCTGGTACATTTATGAACATTGTGCAGCTTAGGTTCCAGAAAGTTGTCTAAAGCTCAGGTGATGATGCAGATACTATTTCGTAAGGTTGCAATTATTAGCTTGGCTTTCAAAAACAAGGTATCTTTTTCACAGTGTACAAACATTTATATTCCTGGATTTACAGTGATTCCTAACAATTACAAGAAGAAACAGACTCTGGTGGACCATTCTTCTGTTTTATGTGAACAAGAAAGGGTGCTCACTCACGCTGCTCTGCTAGGAGCTGGACAAGTGGCTAAGGCATCTTTCAACAGCTTCCATAGTTCCTCGTATACAGAAAGTAAATGATTAGCACTGCTGTATACACCCACAGTTAGCTCCGTTGGTCACAGCAGGGTGCTAATAATGCCAAGGTTGTGGATTAGAGCCCCATATGGGCTATTCACTTGGACTTGGACTCCATGATCCTTGTAGGTTCCTTCCAGCTCAGAATATTTTGTGATGTGTGCAGCAGACATTGCTGAAATAATCACCTATACCTACATGAGCAAGAGATCTCAGAAGTACGCCTTGTCAGCTGGCATGTACATCATTAACTTGGCAAAATACAGTGTCTGACATGGATTAAAGCTAGAAATAAACTGTGTATTTTGGGCTTGTGGAACCACCTTTTGCGGTTTTGTTTGTTCTGGTTTTTTGGGGTTTTTTAATGGGGAGAACTGATTTTTGAACCAGTTTATCTGCTGCAGATTTTCTTAAATAGACTGTCACTGTCTTGTGACACCAAAGCTGTAATAAAGGCAGAAATCTGTTAATTCAGTGGAGGAATTAAAAGATGGCATTCTGCTCACATACAATGGTCAGATTAAATGATTATATTGGTTATATCTTCAGGTTTAAAAATCCATATCTCTTTGAGGCTGACAGTTAAATGTCAAAACATTGTTTGGTTTCAAATGATCTTGTCTAAAACTTAGGTTCTTGTTGTTGTTTTTTAAATATTTGTGGGTTCTAAAAACAAAATCATACATGAAGTTTCACAGTTCATGAACTGCCATCTCTACTTCCAAACCTTTGGTATTCTGCACTACAGTGGTTTTAAACATTTTGCTTTATTCTTTTTGTATTTTATGCTTGTGAAGGAATACATAGAAAAGTACTTGAAGGCATATAGCATGCTTTTCTAGGACTAATATTAAAGAAAACTGCACGAAAAGTAAGTTGAGATACCATACAGAAGTAAAATACCATACTGTATCTTACAGTATGCATAGAAGACTGGGCAGACAGTTACTTTTGCCAATGTGTGTTTAAGCTGAGCATGTTTTTGCTTTGAAGTAACTAAGAGACCTTAGGTTTTCCTCAGTTTTTAAAATACATTCTCTTTTGATTTGTAAAAGTGCATTTGAGGAATATTTTGTTCAGTTTTCAAATAGTAGGTATGTCTGGTTACCTAATTTTTCTGAGACCTATGGGAAGAGACGAATATATAACTCAAGTAATACCAGTATTTTTAGTGGGCTGTGCGGAACTGTGTGTCTGGTCTAGCTTAATGCTCCTTTGAATTAATGCTAATCTATATGTTGACTTTTGATTATACTGGGACTTCAAATGCGAACCAAATTAGATTGGTTTCTCCAACAGAGTGGTTGTTTAGTAATACTACATAATAAAACTTGAGAAATAATTTTTGCATGTGTAAGCGTGAATGTTTTATGTCTTGTTAAGTTTGTTACATTGTTGTAAGTATCATCAATCCCACTGAAATATAACAAAAATATGAAAATATTATGTAAGCTTGCCTATAAACTGTTCCTAGCATGAAATAATTATTTAACATTGATTTATCTTATGTCTTAGTGTTCTTTTGTCTGCATTAATAGTACTTCATTTCCCCTGCAGAAAGCCACCACGCCTGTGACAAATGGAATTGTTCAGGATGAGTTTTTTGTGAGTTTGAAGATGAGCACCTATCTAGTAGCTTTTGTTGTTGCAGACTTGAAAAACATCAGCAGGGAAACTAATGGGACTCTGGTATGTGTTTGTTTCGCTTTAAGTTCAGCTTCGCTCTTCCCAAGCCAACCAGGCTACTAAACAAAACAAAAAGGTCCCCAAACCAACAAGCGAACTCTGTCTCTTTTAAATTTATTTATCTTCTTGGTTTTATTATACTCTTCATAGGTAGGGGACAAAAGCCATATGCTATAAATTGGATTGAGTTCACAGCTGATACCAGACTGAATATACTTTTACAGCAAAGGACTCTGCATCAGGTCTTGTTAACAATGGAAATTTACAAAATGTAAAATTCCTAAGAGCTTTCAGAGCTGGAAGCTTTCAACTCTTCTTTTCACTGCTTCATCTGTCAACAGTAATGTCATGCAATCCAGGAGTTGTTCTGAGTATGTAAAGAAACGTGACAAGTTTCCAAGAACACCTACACATAGTTTCAAGCAGTGCCACAAAAATTTTCTGTACCTGCAAAGATAACATATATAACAAACACATGCCCTACAGTAAAGCAAATTTAGGCTGACTTCAAATTTGCATGTAGTCACTTAAAAACAATTATTTAATTGTGGAGTTTTTGTTTTTCCAAAGGTTCTAAACATCAAACAGTTGATCCTGCTTGAGCTTTGTCCTTTGCAAGGGTTTGGCCTTTTTCTACTGATGCTGTGATGGGGCTATCTAAAAACAGAGGCTAGACAAAATGAAGATAATAAATACAGGTGTATTTATTGAAGGGCCTTCAGGTACACTTAGGGCAGCCAAAGCCCTCAGGGGCTACACCCAAAATGGACAACAGGTCACGAGTTTTCATACTTGTATAACTTTGGTCCATTTGCATATCAGTGGTTAATTCTCCAATTACAGCTTCAGGTAATGAAATAATTTACTCCAGGTTTGTCCCCCCTCTCCCCCCCTCCCCCCACTGTTGTTTACATTTGTCGGGTCCTGAGACCTTAAGGTGTCCTTGAGTTTCAGGCCTAGAGAGGGATTTTTTTGACTGATCAAGATGGGAGAACAGTAGCTAACAAGCTATATGGAGTTTTAGAGTTACACACTAAAGCATTGCAGAATTACAAATATATGAAAAACATAAAAGCTAAAATCCTAAGGCATCACTACAATGTGTGTAGTTAGAGTAACTGAAGAATAAACGTGGTAATATTAGGAGATACTCCTTAGTTTTATTTTAGAAAGTGCAGAACTTTCATATGAGCAACGACTTTCATGACTCTGTAGCAGAAACTGCCCCTCTGTGGTGAAATGTCAGAAGTGTCTACCTAAAAAAAACCGGAGGGAATAGTGCTAGTACCACTGTAGAAGGAGAAGCCATCTCTTTAATCCAGTATATACAAGTAAAGGTGCTAGATGGCTTTGATTCTGATCTGGAAAAGTATTTCTAATGAAAGCTGATTGAATAGAACAAATTGTTACACCTTTTTTTTTCGGCTTGTGGCTGCTGGTCAGATCTGTATTTGAACTGTATTCTGGTAAAACCATACAGTCAGTTCTTTGAGGCAGAAAACTTTATTACTTAATAAGAATAGTTCTTATTACTTATCTTTAATTTATTATTTTCAATTTTTAAAAAAAATTTATTAGTATTTTAATCTTACTAAGAGTACTTGCTAGCTTGAAGGGAGAAAGCATAAAAATACCAAGTAAGGCCAGAGTTTTAGTAGGTCTCAGGTAGTCTCAGCAGTGTCTAGTAGGCCAAGTAAGTCTGTAAAAAGGAAGCATATAGTGACATTTCACAGGAAATATATACTTAGAATGCTTCCAGCAATTTGTGGCCGGGAGATTCAAAGAATTTGAGCTTCACACAGAATAAGTTTATTGTCATGAATGCTTTCAGATAGCTTAGAGTTGAAGTAAAGTTGCTTTGTGTTCATAATCCAATGAGATTTTTCTCGACTCCAGACAATCCTGGGAGGCTCTTATGTTTTGTTTTTCAGCTTAAAATTTGCAGCTAATAATACTTTTGTACTCCAGGAACACTAGACTAGATTCTTATTTAGATGTGCTTCATTCAAAGTCAAAAATTAAAAGGTGACCTTTTCCATCTGTTTGAAGCATCATTTGTTTAACTGATTTATAGCACAGTAAGAGTGACTTCTTTTTTATAGAACTGGATAATGGTTCTCCGCATGTTTCTGTGTGTGTGGGAAAGGGTGTTCGAAACATGAATCTACCTGTAACATAACTGAAGTTGTTTTCTTGATACAGACAATTCAACATGAGTTGAGGGAGATTGTAACCTCTCAATTTTTATAAATGCTTCTTACATTGTGTCTAATGTGGCCATACCTTAGATGAGGATAAGCTTTATGCCAATTACTATGTTTTGAGAGAATTTCTAGCAGATTATACTACTGCCGTCATACTATACATACTATCATAGCCTAAAGATAAGTTGAGGTATGCAGGGAGGGTCACTTCATAACTCATGAAGGATTTTAAAATTTGTGTAATGTAGACCATTCTTGAACACATCCCTTAAAGTTGTCAGCCTTGAATTGTTCTTGCATGCACACAGGACAGTGTCCCTGTATTTTGACTAGTTAATAAGCTCTAGTAAGAAATATCAGCTATTTATGAGAGGCTTCATAACTACCATTTGTATTTGTGTATATACTCACAAAAATGTGTCTTATCTGTTTCAGGAACTCCTGCCAGCTTCTCCTGCAGTTCTAAATCTTTTGTAGCTATAAGTTTCAAAATATTTTCTCTTCTCTGTTTGGACTAGGTATCTGTCTATGCCATACCGCAGCATCTAAACCAAGTTGGGTATGCCCTAGACACAGCAGTGAAGCTTCTGGAATTTTACCAAAAATACTTCCTAATGAAATACCCTCTTGAAAAATTAGGTGAGTTCTTTAGGACTTTTTTAAAAAAAAATCAGAAGAAACCCTGATCTGAAAAATGCATGGGAATTTTCATTTTTAAAAAAAGTATTACAATTATTAAATTACTAAATAATTAAAAAAACTAATTACATGTTTGTCTGAGTGCAAGTATTAAGTGAGTCCCAAGTTGGAAAGTTTTTGTGAGCTTTTGGAACCAGATTGCTTGTATTTTTACATAAGTAACACCAAAGAAATTCTTCCGTGTAAATTTAACTTGGTAGTGAGGAAATTCTCAGTCTGTCAATCATGTTCACAACTGCAAGATCTGCAGCCTGACTCCTCTGCATGCATTAGTTTGACTGGAAAGTAAGTGAAATGCAGTCTCTTCTAAGACACTACTTTTCAGTAGTGTACTTTTCAGACCATCTCATTTCCATGTTACTTTTGTTCACGCAGGAGCTATAGGCAGGGTCTCTTTAAGTTGTTTGTGTCAGAGTACTGCTAGAGAAACATGGTTGTAAATCTGTGAGGCTTCTGTACTTGAGATTTGAGTGTATGTCCACACCACAGAGTTTAAATTACAAATTTTTTAGTGATTATGTAATATAATAGGTAGGCTTGAAAGATGGAATTGCTTCAACTGGCAATTTTCAAAGCTTTTTCCAAATCTTTTCCAGATCTGGTAGCTATTCCTGATTTTCAGTCTGGTGCAATGGAAAACTGGGGCTTGATCACCTTCCGAGAAACAACACTCTTATTTGACAATAATACTTCTTCAGCGAGGGATAAAAAGTTAATAACTGCAGTGATAGCACATGAGCTTGCCCATCAGGTACTAGTCTGGGGAGGTTATTGTTTTCTTTTTTTATTTGTTTGTCTTTTACATGCAATTCTGTCCTTAAATTCACCCCTCCCCTCACTGTGACTGGGTTGTTCATTGTATCTGTTCAGAAAACCAGCAGGCATATTTTCTACAGCACAACAGGCAGAGTGCAGCTCTCATGATATTCTTAAGGAGTTGTTCCTGCAAAGGCTTTACTGTGGTTTTGACTGAACTTCATTTTACCGCAAGATAAGGCAGACAATGAATGGAGTACTTCTCATTTGATTTAATTCTAAGAAAATAATCATGATTTTGGTCTTTCCTAGTGGTTTGGCAATCTAGTAACTATGGAATGGTGGAATGATCTCTGGCTGAATGAGGGATTTGCCACTTTCATGGAATACTTTGCCATGGAGGAAGTTTTTCCAGAATTACGTTCAGTAAGTAATTTCTGTAACTACATTTACTGTATCTTCACTGTTAGCTGTTTTTAGTGCTGCCTATAAATGATTGATACTTACAAACTGATATTGAAATTCTGGGCACCACTGAGATCATGCTACACCTCCACTTTGGCATTTTATTATATTGGAAGTGGTTTTGAGAAGGGTACATTTTTTTTGTAGGTTTTAAATTTTTGTTTTGTTTTGTTTTGGTACTAATTTACATGCAGTCCACTGTGTTTTGTGAAGGTTAAAGTATTCTGTGAAAAATAGCACGTGTTAAAACATGCAGATGTCTGTATATCACACTATAACTTAAAATGTAGAACAAGTCCAGACAAACAAGTTTGTCTACTTCTACTTTTCCTAATAGACCTACGAAGCTTTAGGTTATTAGGTATGCCTGAGGTAACTCCTGTCTTCCCATCATGGTGGTACTTGCTTGTGTCTCTATCAGTGTGGGATTCGTAAATCAGCAGGCCTGGCAGAAAAGTTTCAAATGGTCAAAAAGATTCTGATAGCATTTAGTTACACTTAATAATACAAAGCACTGCTCCCACAGGTACTTCCATTTATGTGTATGGCTGAAGGATAGAATCTTTTTGATATAATAATGTAGTGATTATTTACCAACTCACTCAGGTACTAAGTGACCTACCTTTTCAGACTCTGGAAAACGTGATGGATTCAAATTTGATCTCTCTTCTCCAGGGAAAGGATATCAGCTACTGCTATAAACCTTTCCTGTCACTGAGAATGACAGGCAGATAAACACAGATTAGTGGAATTAAATGTACATTAAAAAAATTAATGTAATTTTGCATTCTGGAGAAAGATATCTCCAAGGAGAGGACATACCTGAGCCCTGAAATCAGCTTCTAGGAGTATTTATGTGATTTGCCTTAGTCATGGGATTAAACATCTGATTTGTACTGACTGTTTTCTGCCTGATAGATTGTGTTTTTCTCAGCGTTCTGGAGAAGCGTTAGTTTTGCCTTCTTAAATCACTCTTATTAGTATTAAGAAACTTGAGTTGCTAACCTGGTCCAGCAGAATTCTTTTTCATTACTGGATGTTTCAAAACTTTTCCATTTGGCTTAGCTTGATTGTTCAGTTGGATTGTCACTGAAAGTATGTAGCTGTCCTGCTTGTTGGGTGTATATGTGCTGAGGGCAGGACACAAAAGTGTGTCCTGTTTTAACAAAGACACATTTAACACCTGTGTGCTTCATTCCAAAAGGTGTCTGACAAGCTCCCTTGACCAATATCTTATTTCATCATTTGATGGTGCCAGAATGTGTTTTGGTAAAAGATATCACCTAGACCTTCTCCATTCAAGAAGAATAATCTTAACATTTTAAACTTTAGCAGTTATTTTTATTGTATTTCACAGAGGGCTTTTGTGGGTTTTTTTGGGGGGGGGGGGGGGGGGTGGGAGCGGGGGGTTTTTGTTTG
>VZTE01001601.1:19648-47235 GCA_013397775.1 Eulacestoma nigropectus | reverse complement strand
GTGTGTTTTTGTTTGTTTGTTGGGGGTTTTTTTGGTGGTGGTGGTGGGTTTTTTTGTTTTTTTAACTCTATTGTATAGAGAATTGTTTGCTTGCCTTGATGAAATGAAATGGACAAATACTGGTATGATCAGCTTCTTTTCAGTGCTAGGGGTTTTCTTGTTCTGGTACCAAGGTATTAAATTCAAATATCCTCATTCTAGAAGACAAGAAGTAAGAGACTTTGGTAATCACTAAATAAGAGACTGTTTACATTCTCACAAACACCACTTTAGTGAATAATTTCCCCAGGCTTCATGCTTACAGCACATGGAAGAAGTATTTTTGTATTCCCTGCCTCCTGTAAATGAACTGAAAACATTGGTGAGACAAATATGAGGTTTAACACGCACTTATTTAGAAGGTGCTTTTTTTTTTTGTCTCGTGCCAGTGATACTGAGACAGGGGATTAAGGGTCTTTATAATGATGCAAACTCAAAAGTGAGATTCCACTGCTAAAATGTGTCAGGGAAGTAGTAGCTTTTATAAATGCTACCCCGACAATTCTTTTGCTGCCTAGACTAATGGAGGAGCAAAGCAGAGACAACTTCTACTTTTCTGTTTAACATGTGTGTTTCAGCTTCCTAAACAGTTAAAAATGTTTTTCTTCTAGGATGAAGATTTCCTTAATTTAATTTTCAAGGCTATGATGAAGGATTCCTTGAATTCTTCACATTCAGTCTCTTCTGCTGTTCAGTCTTCAGAGCAAATTGAGGAAATGTTTGATGCTCTTTCTTATATCAAGGTAACTGTAAAAATATTTCAAAATATTTGGAAAATGATATATTAGCTACTGAAAATATGAATGTGGAATCACAAGTAAATAGGCATGTATTGACAAATCTTTGGAGGTTATTTATGCCCAACTCAAATAATGCAGGATTTCTCAATAAGGTTTTTGAGCATTTACATAGCATTTAATTAGGAAAGTGTTATGTATATATATTTGTGACCTTACTTATCATCTTGTTGAATGCTTGAGCACAAAGTATAATACTCATGAAGATGTAAGAGGGGTGCCCGTAGGTGAGGTAACATATCCAGTTAGGCATATATTCTTCTTCTGATAGCAGACAGTATCAAATGATTAAAAAAAGAGTAAAAACAAAACACCGAAGTCATCACTCAATTTTATACTCTCCCTGGTTTAAAAAAACCCCAGTATTTTAGAGACATCCTGAATTGGAAGCTTGCCTCTAAATGTAAATTATTTTACTGAATATCCTGGTTGTCTGAAACTTGAGTATTTCTAATGTCTAGTGAGAGTTGTGTGTGAGGCTTATCTTGTTAAAGCTTCTCAATGCCTTGCTTAAAAATGCATGAGAGACGGAAATACCTGGATTTGCAAAATTTTTATTCACCTTGTCTCAAGTTTTAGATAACAGATTTTGGTAGTGTTGGACAAAAGCCTTTTGTTTGCTTATTTTGGAGTAGCTGACATTTTTTTCTGTCACTGTCTTGGACTTTCATCTAGTTAAAAATCATGGGGACAGCTATTTTTTGCTAGAAAATAGTTAAATACTACATCTTCCTCTGCTCAGTGGAATGCAGTTCCCATGACGGTCTTGGTTTTTTTCCTCTGATGTCTTTTTGCACATCTCAGCTGGTCAACACATGTTGTCTGGCCTCCTTGAATAGTCTGAGATGCCAAATGGACCTATGGTAGTGATGGGCTTCAATTTATTTTGTACTCTGTTTTCTCAACTGCAAGAACAGATGCGTGTGTTTTTCAGGTTACCTTGGTTGCAGAATTAATTTGGATTCTCTCCTTTTATCAAAAGGCATGGCTGTTGTTTCATGCTTCAGAGGTGTTGTCTCAAGTAATTCCCTTTTTGGTGAGCTTCTGGAAGCTGTGCATTGGGCACAGTTGTGTCTGTAGCCACCTAACTTCAGAGATTCAATCAGTCAAAGACTGACATAATTTGTAACTTCTCTATATAATTTTAATGGAAAAGTTCCCTAACTGATTGAAGTTTCAGTCAATCACTATAACATTATATTTGGAGAATTATTTTATTACTTTATTGCTACTAGAAAGTATGTGCACATTTTGAATAGAATTGTACCAACCTACACCTTTAAGAGCTGACCAAAAGAGGTTTTGCACATTGTTAGAAATAGTGTTTTCATGGCTGCTTTCTGTGTTTCGGAGGATTTCATTGCATAGCTTTTCATTCATGCATGAAGTTTCTTTGTTCCACTACTCTTGTCCCTATAGCTTAATTAGAGTTCATGGTGATTCGAGTGAGAAGACACTTGCAGTGTAGTCTCTAATAAATGAAGGGTTGTCTGTTACTGAATTGTACAACATAATTTGTTTTACTGGACTGCCAGCTGACACAGATTAGTAGGTGACCTCTACATTATACTGTCTGGAATAGAAATTACTGTATAGCATTATTTTTAGTCAGACTGTTTTGCAGACTGTCAGTAAACTAACACCTGTGGGTGGGACAAGATCCACCTGCAACAACAGAGTGTATGGAAGGGTATGACAGTAGGAAAAACAAAGTAGCAGAGCTTTAGATTATGTATGGATGCATACAGGAGAGGAAATTGTGGCCATATTATTAAAAACTGCAGTAAGGGCTATTCCTGCAGTTTGGTGAGTAATGAATAACCAGGTAGCCTTCAGTTTCAGGTAAGATGTTACTCAAATTCCAAAACTTGAATTTGGAGTATGTGAGAACAATGCATTATCTCTTTAAAGTCTTCTCCTTTACTTCTTGTTTCTTTCCTAGAAATAGTACCAAAAATATAAAGTGCACCTTTAAACTGTTCCTGATCTATGGCTGCTCATCTGTGTTTAGTTCTGTAGTACGCAGGTCATCAGGCAGTTTACTTATTAGTGGCTGTGACATAGAAACATTCACAGCTCTTTTGATAATAAAACTACTCAGGTACTACTTTTTTTTTTTTAACAAAACATAGCTGTATTTAAACACATCAAAATGTACTCGTTCTTCTACAGTCAATTCCAGCCTACCAAGTGTATCTCATCTTTTTCCTGTATTTTTAGGTTTTTGATATAACTGCAAATCATATGACTGTTAAACACTGACTCACAAGTGCAGTTCTGTACCATACAGATGAGTATTGGTAATGAAAAATGGCAGCCAGCAGAGGCATATCAGTAAGAAGGCAGTATTTTTCAGATTATGTTAATTGGCAAAAAATGTCAAATTCTACTAGTCCATTTTGTAATTGTAGTTTGAGCCTTTAAAATATATTTTTCCAAAGCAGCTGGGAAAAATTTTCAAACTGCATTAGCCTTTTCTGTAACTCTGTTTGGAGTTTGTGAAATATTAAAAGAATATTTTTTCAAGGCAACTGAGTGTAAAGGTAATTATTTCAAAGATATTATTTGGAATAAAATCTGCTAGCTTCTGAGTTATTCCTGTACTGTGAAAGAGCTATAATATGCATATGCTTCAAAAAGTGCTGTAACTTCAATTTACTGATTCATTTTCTTTTTTTTTCTCCCTAAAGGGAGCTTCACTTCTTTTGATGCTGAAGCATTATCTCACTAAGGATGTTTTCCAAGCTGGCATCGAGGTATACTTGCATAATCACAACTACAGAACTGCTCAGAGTGATGACCTGTGGGACAGCATGAATGAGGTATCCATCTTCAACACGTGGTTCTTCTTTTCTTTTTTTTTTTTCTCCACTTCTTTAGGAATGTCATAAGTTTTTATTTATTTCCTTGTTTATGAAAAAAAATAGGATAATGGACTGCAGGTAAATACTCTGAATTTTTTGCTTATCCTATTCCAAAGTTCTCTCATACAGGTAGGGAGATTCTAGGGCTACATTGAGTATCATCCCAAAAAAGCACTGTGAGTGGATGTGTTCTGCCATGCATGTCCATCCCGTATGGACATATCCTCTTTACAGTAACATGCATAGTGTGTTAAGACCAGAATGAAAATAATAAAATTCAGGATAAAATTTACTTTTGAGGAATAGCTAACTACAGCCTCGTAGAGGTCTTGGGTTACTCTCTACTAGTGCAACTTTGTTTGTGATAGCTTCTGTTTTAGCAAGTGTGCTGAAATTTTAGGAAAGCAGACTGTACAGGCAGCTCTCAAACTATAAGGCAAGCATAAGGCTGTATCTTATTTCAAAATGATTGTGAAGGGCTCAAGAAAGCAAGGGCTTGGGCAGAACAGAGTGAGGGCCAGAGGCAGCAAGGCTGTGGGAGTCAGAGAGGCCAGGAAAAGGGAGGGTGGAGAGACAGCAGGAAGGACAGGGGAAGGAATGAGGGTCCAGGGAACTACAGGCCTATTGGCCTGACCTGAGTTCCAGGGAAGGTCATGGAGCAGATCATCTTTAGCGCCATTACACAGCACATACAGGACAACCAGGGAATCAGGCCCAGCCAGCACAGATTTAGAAGGGACAGGTCCTGCCTTTCCAACCTGATGTCCTTTTATGACCAGGTGACTCGCCTGGTGAATGAGGGGAAGGCTGTGGATGTTGTCTACCTGACCTGCAGCAGAGCCAACAGTATTCTTCTGGAAAAGCTGGCAGCCCACGGCTTGGACAGGTCCATCTTTGCTGGATTAAGAACTGGCTGCATGGCCAGGCCCAGAGAGTGGAGGTGAATGATGCTGGATCCAGCTGGGGGCTGGTCACTAGTGGAGTCTCCCAGGGCACAGTGTTGGTGCCAGTCCTGTTTAATATCTTTTTTGGTGATCTGGAGCAGGGGATCAAGTGCACCCTCAGTAAATTTTTAGGTGACACCAAGTTGGGCAGGAGCGTTGATCTGCTGAAGGGCAGGAAGGCTCTGCAGAGGGATCTGGACAGGCTGGATCGATGGGCCAAGGCCAAGGGTATGAAATTCAACAAGGCAAAGTGCTGGGTCCTGCACTTGGGTCACAGCAATGCCATGCAGTGCTACAGGCCATGGGAAGAGTGGTTGGAAGGTGGCCCAGTGAAAAAGGACCCTGAGAGTGCTGGTTAACAGTGGCTGAACCAGGCCGAGCCAGGAGTGTGCCCAGGTGGCCAAGAAGGCCAATGGCATCTTCGTCTATATCAGCAATAGAGTGGCCAGCAGGACCAGGGAAGTGATAGTCCTCCTGTGCTCGGCACTGCTGAGGCCACACCTCAAGTTCTGTGTCCTGTTCTGGGCCCCTCAATATCAGGAAGGACATTGAGGTGCTGGGGTGTGTCCAGAGAAGGGCAAAAAAGCTGGTGATGGGTCTGGAGCACAAGTCCTATGAAGAGCAGCTGAGGGAGCTGGGGTTGTTTATCCTGGAGAAAAGGAGGCTCAGGGATGACCTTATCACTCTCTACAATCCCCTGTAAGGAGGTTGTAGCCAGGTGGGGCTTCTCCAAGTCACCCAGCAACAGGGTGAGAGGACATGGCCTCAAGCTATGCTAATGGAGGTTCAGGATGGGTAACAGGAAGAATTTTTTCACTGAAAGGGTGGTTAAGCATGGGAACTGACTGCCCAGGGAGGTGGTGGAGTTATCCCTGGAGGTGTTCAAGAAGCAACTAGCATCTTTTAGTTGATATGATACTCAGTTATAGGTTGGACTTGATGATCATAGAGGTCTTTTCCAACTTTTGTGATTCTGTGATTCTATGAAGAGTTGCTGAAGGCTGGAGAGAGAGCAAGGAAGGGGTGGAGGCATAAGGGTTGAAGGGAGAAGGGACAGTGAGGGGAAGAGAGTAGGAGAGAGTGCAGCAGAGGAAGCGCTCAAGAGGGAGTGAACACGTGCAAGAGAGACAGAGATTCTAACAAGCAAGAGCTGGTGAGTACCTCAGGGAGTGTCAAGGTAGTTGTATAAGGGAAAGGAACAGACTTACCGATGTTTGTGTATATTGCATGGTATGTATTAAAGTTTCTGAAATACATGTGAGGTTCCCTCACAGAAGCCAAGTTCTAGGCAGGGTACTGACTTAATATTTTTGATTCTTAGCATCTACCTTATGATATTTTAATTTCTGCAGAACTGAAGTCTCTTAATTATTGTCAGCTGTCACAGGTGGCTGTAAAGTTGCCTCTTAAGTTATTACACAGTCACTAGTTGGCCAGTTAGTGATTGACTGTTGCTGATAGCAGTCGTGACTCTCTTGTGACAGAGAACTCTTCTGGTGGAAGAGTGACTTTTATAATGCGAAACAGACTTTCCTCTCCTCAGTGTTTCACAAATGCCTCACATTTAATTGATGTGAGAGCTTAACTAACTAGGTGCAGGATTTAACTGTTACCACAACACAGGAAAAGAGTCATCCTCAAAACTTTAGACTACTTGCTGTGTCTGTCTCTCTGGCTCAGAGTAGTTGGTGTTGTTGTTTATTATTATTATTACCCCACTCTTTGCTTCAACTTTTCTGCAAACTCAGCAGACCCCTTTATTCAGTCTTTTGGAACCTCAGTTATCATCTTGTAAAAGTCAAAAAGTAATGGTTTCCAACTCTGGGATTGCTTCACCCGCCTGTATTACTATTGCTAAATAAATCCCATCCAACCAACTTAGTACCATCTAGTCTGAGAACTCACTGTGATGTCCTTTTTTATTGGTAAACAACCGTTTGTATTTTGTGCTAATTTAATAGTTACCAAATTTCTGCTGACATCAGGTATTTAACAACTATCTGACAGAAGTTTCCCTTCTGTGTGGAGGAGCCCACTAACTGGTTCTTTATATGTTTTCTGATGCTTCTTACAATGTTTACCTTTTCTTCTGTCCATTTCTGACTGCACCTCATTTTATGGCTGAATCGCTGGTATGTTTTGTGGGCTTTTTGCATGTGAGTGTTAATGCTGTCCATTTTGTGTTTTTACACAGCCTACACTTTCATATGCTTTCATTTTCCCCTCGGTATTGCAATGGATTAGTTTATATTTGGGCTTTTAATCCTTTTGCTTCCCAGAGAAGGTGCCATTTTTCTGCACTCCTTTCTTCCCACTGATTTTCACCTATTGCCATTCTGAATTTACTGAAATGTACTGTCCCTGTGTCCATTTTCTTTTGCTTTGGTATTTGTTCTGTCCTAATATTTTTCTTCTTATGTCTTGAATTCTTGGTTTCTCTTGCTTTCTGATGATCTTTCGCCTTCAAATTCTGAGCCAGATTCTGTTGATGTACAGTAAAATCTAGGCAGGCTTCATGTCTGATTATTTTCCCTGTCCTTGGTATCAAAGGTTCATCCATTCTAGGAGACTGATAGAAAGTTTTGACTCAGTAATATTTTGCCCCAGTAGATGTCTGAATAATTAAAATTATATGAACTAGATGGAAGTGAGTAGCTCACACAAAATACGGTGTTCCTATCTGATCTTTGAGTTGACTGATACCATTGTTAGGGCCCTTGAACTCTAGCCAGTGTTCAAGATTGTTAAAAGTTCCATCAAAGAAAGGAAAAGAAACAAAAATCTTTCGAAGTTTCAAGAGGCTGTAACTGTGTCTGGACTTCTTGCTTATTCTCTGTTTTAGATATGTACGGTTTCACTGAGTCTTCCTTGTAACAATTAACTCATTAGCATTACCATGTATTGTGTTAGTTGGTATACTTTTCAGTTGATTCCCATATTTATAGTAATAGTAAAAACAAACCTGTGATATTCAGCACATTGAGTGGCTCTTTTTTCCCTTGTGCTGCCATTAATTGTGTCTAGGCTGAAGGTGTTTAAAAATTCAAACCATGAGAGTTGTCATTTTCTTTGAACATAAATTTTTGTATACATTTTTCACACGGAAAAATGCTCTATCATTACTAAAGTCTTAACCTTCTCTGTGGAAATGGAACAGAAAGGGCCCCTGTCAATCATAGTTGGAGTAAAGATGAGAAAACTGCATGAGCATTAAAAGAAACATCAACATGGCAAGGAAACTTTGGTATACATTGCCTAGAAGGATGAAATCAATTTCTTGTACTGCTTTCATTGAAGTTAGGAGCTGCTGTTCGAAGAAGAGATGTCAATAAAATAAATTATTGACAATAAATCCTTGCTAAGATGAACTATGAACCTATAATTTCTAATAATTGGTTTATTTCAGGTGATTTGGGATTGTATATTGGAATAGAATTATTTCAGTGGAGCGAATTTCAAATTTACTCATGTCTCTACAGATTACACACAAACGTTTCTGCCAGTCTTTGGGTAACCAGCAGTGGACAACACTGTAGTACCAATTAAAGCTTGTGATATTAAGATAGAGGAAGGAGATTTAGCCAGAGTGGTTTGGGGGAGTATGTAAAAAGTAAAAAAATCCAAACATGCAGACTTCAAATTCTATAAATTTGAAGTGTTTGATAGAGAATTCCTTCCCTGGAATTGAAACCCCTATTGAAGGTTTATGGTCATTCTCTACATAAATAATATCGTGTTTTCCCATGAGGGTGAAGTGTACATATTATAGGCTTGAACAGAGAACAGTGAGCAGTAAGATGCTTCTCTAACTATTGAAAGACACAGTATAGGTCGGTAAAAGTTAAATGTAACTTGAAAAATGATATATTAATTTCCTTATGTTCCTGACAGCTCAGCCTAAACCACATTTTTGCAAGTTGGGGGACATACTATCTTTTTCAGGGTAAAATATTTTCTCTACTAATAAAGAGATGGTGATATGTAGACATTGTAAAGTACTTGGCCTCAGAGGGCAAGTTGTTGTAGTACAAACAGTTCCTTAGAGATTAGAAGAGGTCAAAGGTAAAGCTATGCAAAGGCTGGTAAGTGGTAAGGGGAAAAAATTAATTTATAAAGCATATGCGGGTTTGTTGTAAATACCATCACTGTACTTCAATTTCTAATATTAATTTCAGAATTAAAAGAAGATTTTTCAACCTGAAACACTCACATAATGTCAGCATACCAATAAGGAAAGAGAAAGGATGAGGAGAGCTTGGGAGCTTACTGTAGCTTTCTTTTCTGTAACGTTCTCTCTTCACCCTTACTGCATACCAGTTCAACTTCTCTGATGTTTCCAACTTGTCTTTCTGCTGCTTGGCTAGGATTCCCTCAACTTAAAATAAAAACCACTTGCTCCCCTAAATTGTTGCTTGTGAAGTTTACAAGTTCTCTGTCAAAGTGGTTGTTGACAGATGCAAAATCATGCTACCACTTAATTGGTAACTTAAGAAGAAAGTTAATTGTTCTCCATTTGCTATTTTCTTGTTATGTTGTGATTGTTTTTACAGATCACCAATGGAACACTAGATGTAAAAAAAATGATGAAGACTTGGATTGTGCATAAAGGATTTCCTTTAGTCACTGTTGTCCGAAAGGGAAAGATTATTTCAGTACAACAAGAGAAATTTTTGTATCGTGTGGAACCAGAAAATTGGACATCAGATGCAAGGTTATTACCTTTTTAATACCTTTTATCCATTAAAAGCAAGCTGCTGTCTTAAACCTTGTATATCTTTCTCACTTGTATTCAGGCCTTTTAGTGTTTCCTTTGAAGGCAGGTAGTAATAGAGAATTCAGCATAGAAACTCACACATCTAGTATCTGCCTGAAGGCCCATGTCTATTTTCACTGAAGCAACTGGTAAAAATTGGTGACACCCTTTGTAATCTGAGTTTCTTACATGCATCCTTTCCTGAAGCTTTTAAGCTTGACATCATGACTTGGCTTTCAGTACTAAAAGGCAGATCTCATAAGTACACGTTTCTTTACGTTTGAGAAAGTTCTGTGTGTTTAACAACAATCTGAAAAAAGGCAGGTTGCAGAAGTTTTACAGAAGTTACAGATGCATGTATCTTACTTCAGAGTTTCTGCTTCTTGCTGCCAGAATTCAGTGTACATCTTGGGCTTTGCTAGAGGAAGGTAGAGAAGCTAGAATCAATGCTTTCTTGGCTTTGAAATTTTAAGATGACACTACTGCATGACAGCAAATGACTGAATATATAACAGAGGCAATATCCATTGTACCAAAACCTAAAAGGAAATACATATGCAAATACTGAAGAAGCAAAGATGTGGCGGTTGGTAATTTTAAAATTTAGTTTACTGCAAATATAACTTACCTTATGACCCTCAATAGTGTCCTCTAACAAAAATATTTAAGTGTGAATTCTTTTGAGATTTTGCTAGTTTTATTTAGTTGTTTGAAGTTTTAACAGGAGGTGAGTCCTTTGCACCATCTTGCAGAAATGAGGTCTTTGAAAGAAATTTGTCTCTTGAAATGTAGGAATTTAGAAGGCTCTGTTTTATTTTTGTTATGCGGAGGCAGAAAAGCAATGTGGGGTTGAAAGGTAAGGGAAGAAGGGAAGGATTTTTAAGCTAAGAATTTTCTGTTTCTAGTTCATGTAAATTAGGGGCATACATGAAAAGGTTTTGAAGAAGAGCACTCTGTGTGAGTCATACATAGAGGGGGTCCCTGTCAAAATCAGATTAATATGTGCAGCTTCTTTCATCCCACTCAGACTTGTGTTTTCTCTAAATAGCCAAGTCCTTATCATCATTATGAGCCTCCTTAGCATTTATTCTTCCAGTTTGCAGTTCACTTAAGAAAGTCTTTATGGTATGCAATTAATTATGGTTTCTATACCATGATTTGGAAGTTGAGTCTTGTACTTGGATCATTTTTTTATTTTAGTTAAAACTTGTAAAAGATCAGAAAAACAACATTAGACTCAGGTAGAAATAATACTGGATGAATTTCTGATGCAGCCAGAGATTTACTGTCTATATGATTTTCTATACGACAAGCTACCTAGCATGCTGGAACTGGGAAAGAAGTACTAGGAAAAGTGGAGTCCATCAGGGGTCCATATTGGGACTACTGCGGTTTAAGATCTTCATCAGTGATGTACACAGTGAGATCAAGTGCCCCTGCAGAGAATTTGTGGATGACACCAAGCTGAGTGGTGCAGCTGGTGTGCCTGGGGGAAGGGATGCTGTCCAGAAGGACCTGGACAAACTTGAGCAGTGGGCCCTTGTTCAGGGCAGCCTCCAGTATCAACACAAGCTGGGGGATGTAGAGATCAAGAGCAGCCTTGCAAAGGAGGACTTGGGGAGACTGGTGGTAGTGGACACAAGCCAGCAGTGTGCACATACAGCCCAGAATTCCAGTTGTATCTTGGGCTGTGTCCAAAGCAGCGTGGCCAGCAGGCGAGGGAGGGGATTCTGCCCCTCTGCTCCACTCTGGTGAGACCCCACCTGGAAAACTGCATCCAGCTCTGGGGTCCCAGCACAGGAAGGACAGGGACCTGTTGGAGTGAGTCCAGAGGAGGTTCACAAAAATTATCAGATGGACAGAACACCTCTCCTACAAGGACAGACAGACAGTTTGGGCTGTTCACTGTGGAGAACAAAAGGCTCTGGGGAAACCTCACTGCATTCTTTCAAGTACTTAAAGGAAGGATGGGGACAGACTTTTTAGCAGGTCCTGTAGTGATAGGACAAGGAACAATGGTTTTAAAACAGAAGAGGGTAGACTTAGACTAGATATAAGGAATAGTATTTTTATGATAAGGGTGGTGAAACAGTGGCACTGGTGGCCCAGAGGAGGTGGTTGATGCCCCATCCCTGAAAACATTCAGGGCCAGGTTGAATGGGGCTCTGAGCAACATGATCTAGTTAAAGATGTCCCTGCTTATTGCAGGGGAGCTGAACTAGACGACCTTGAAAGGTCTTTTCTAAGACCTTTTTTTCCAAGCTGTTCTATAAAATTTACCAGTTTCTCAACATGGTGGAACTAAAAAATTAATTTCTGTGCATACTGTGCGTTGATTCTTTCATCATATTCTGATTATATAAGTGAGATTTATACTTTATTATTTTACACAAGATTCAGTGATTCTAGTATTATTAGTTTACAAAAGTGCTTAAAGTAAAACAAAACAAACCATTCAAGAGAGATAATATGTATATCTATGTCAGTAAACATCTGTTTTTCTTTGCAGTTACCTGTGGCATATTCCTCTCACTTACATAACAAATAGGTGCAACTTTACCCATTGTACTAATGCATATTTACTGGATCAGAAGTCAGGTATGTGACTCATAGCTTTGGTAGCAAGTTACGTAAGTGTTACAGATACATGATTTTTCTGAGAACACCCTTGAGTAAGATGTGAAGGTGAAGACATAGGGGTACAAAATAATTACAGAGATCTGGAGCAAAGCACTGCTGATGTTGTCATCATCAGAGGGTTGGTTCCGTTGTATGTATAAATGACAGCAACTGGAACAGAACCACAGGTTTGAAATTTGTAAAAGCCTGTGCTTTTCATCACAGTGCATACACACAATCTCTCAAACTGCATGTTCTTTAGAGAGCGAGTAATGTGAAAGTTGGTCTGCCAGTTTGTTGAAATGTTAGGAAGTAACTTTCCACTGAAATATTTATTTTATTTAACTGTGTAGGAAAATACTGTATTTGGAACAGTAGATGGGGCTGTTTGAAAGAAGGACTGGACAGAAGGAGAGAAATGAACTCATGCAGCTTGGGGCAGACTGTAATAATGTTCATTCAATCAGATGAAGGAAGAAGGATGAGGAAGTACAACCTCTAATTTTTGAGCTGCCTTTTGAAACCTTTGATACTGGCTTTTCCTTTTTCACAGGAGGGGGAAATAGCATGAAAGAATTTACTCTCTGAAACTAGTCTACTTCATAGACTTTGATTTGAGTGAACAGTTGTTAAATGTTTGTTTCTTCTGATAACATATTGTCTGTCCACTAGCTGTCATTGAACTTCCAGAAGAGGTGGAGTGGATAAAATTCAATGTGGACATGAGTGGCTATTACATAGTACACTATGCTGAAGACTGGAAAACACTGATTGATCTGTTGAAAAAAAACCACACTGCTCTGAGTCCTAAAGACAGAGCGAATTTGATCAACAATATCTTCAACCTTGCACGGTAGGAATTCTGTATTGGAAAATGTATTTAATATGTGTTGGGAGTTTTTTCCAAGTCAGAAAAGATGAGATTTACTTTCTAGAGACAACTGCTTTGGAGAAGTTTTAATTCTGTCTTCAATAGCCTTGTTCGAATGGTTCACTGATGCTTCCATATTGGTACTAGATGTTATCTCCCTGTTCTTTATAGCATCATCTATTTATTGGGATCACGTAGAGCTACATGATAGTTTCCATTTCTGGAAGACACTGTTTTCTTTAGTGTCTCATAATCTGCCTACTAGACTGTTTTCCTGTACTCTAGTGCTCCACTTCAGAAAAGTAAGCTATTTCCCTCTGAAATTTTTACTGGTGCCCTCTAATGTCTTTCACCACCACTGTTAGAGCAGGTGAGACTGAACATTATGGATAGTCTCTTCTGCTACTGCATCTGAGTACCTTCATTTATGATAAATATTTTCAGACATCCTTGCCACACTTCTTTACCCATTTTCAATTTTTGTTAACTGAAGGCATGGTAGTAGCTATTGCTGCTTTGTTGTAATCTTACTGAAGTTAAAATATGAAAATCTCTACTTGTAAATTGTTTCTTATATCACTCTATTCACTTATCTCTCTCTTAGTGAAATGGACAGCATTACTTCTGATTTTGTTTCAGGGAGTGCTTTTGTTTGTAATCTATTTCAATGTTTGTGTTCATTGACCCATAGTCTAGGAAGAGAGTCTCTGGAAAAGGCCTTTGAGTTGATTGATTACCTTAAGAAAGAGAACAGCACTGCACCACTTACTCAAGCTTTGTTTCAGCTGAGTCTTTTATACAACCTTTTAGACAAAAAGAGTGAACAACAGCTGGCAGCACGAGTCATGGTATGTCTTAGTTTTTTCATAAATTATAATTTGAAATAATTAGCTATAATGTTCTTTATAGTTACATTATCTTTTTACTTGTTGACTGCTGAACATATTCAGTAATTTCACTCAGTTGGATGGGGATTCTAGAGAGCTGCCAATCTTGCCAGCTTTTTCTAATGATCTCTTATCGAAATGCTACAATTTTTGGATCAGCTTCTTTCCCTCCCCTTCCCCTGTTTCCATACCATATCCATATGCCCCAAACTGTTCTGTAGGGAGTGTGGTGCAGTGGGAACACAGTGGTGTCTGGGGCTATCTTAAAGTGCTCATACAGGTCGATTTAGTACAAATATGTAATTAAACAGAGAGTCCATGTGCTTTTCTTGTACAGAAAAGTTACTTTCAAAAGTTAGAGTACTGGAAATCTAATTGCTCTGTAGAGAGACAGAAAAAAGTGGAACTGTTTTCTGTAAAAATAGAAACACAAGGATAGTTGTCATTGTCCTGTTCCAGTTGTGTAATAGGTTAATACAATATAGTGCTACAGACTTGGCAGTGAAATCAATATCGTATTCAGTTCTTGAAGAGGATATAATTTCTGTTTACCTTCTTATTATGGAGCTTCTTCTCTATATTCATGTACTGGTTTAAAATGATCCTTGCTGCTTTACATTGTAAAATGTCAGTAAAGGGATTTAGTCTATAAAAAGATTATTAAATTATTATATAAAATAGTAGATGTTTTTCCTTTATGCTAGGTGGGGATAATTAGTGAGTGCTTAAGGAAACATAAGAAACAAAAAGCACTATTTCAATTTACCCAAAGTTGTTACCTATCTGCTATAAACAGCCCAAGCTCTGGTTTGCAATGCAGTGTCTATGCAGTTTTATTTAAATTCAAAAGTTTCAGCTGAGATGTGGTAGCTGATCGGACATCCAGCAGTGGTTTTGGCAAGCTACAGAATGACAAAACTGATGGGTGTTCAGCCTACAGACAGACAAAAGTTGTTTCTTTATGCTAAACAATGTTAACTGTGTCTTGGTGAAGTTAAAAGCAGTTAAACATACAGAAGTTGTAGTTAGTTAAGATCGTAAGCTGATTACAAGCAAGTCTGAGCCATGGCTTGAAGAGTAGTCTTCAGTTTCCATGTGCAATTTAAGATGTAACTTGGCTCACCTTTCAGATTTACGTGGTATCTGATACTTATTCCTACAGTTAAGAAATAGCATGTGTAAATTGGAATAAATAGATGAAAATCTACTATGTTTAGCTTCCACAATTCTAAAGCTGAACTTTTTTCCTTATTTTAAACTAATTTTGTATGTAAAAAAATCCTCTTGGAAGGAATTAGCTGTTGCTACTAACTTTTTCCTCCTTTAGCATAGAATAGAGCACTTGCTTGGGGATAAAATTGATCAACAGCACTGGACAGATGATGGGACCCTGTCTGAACGAGAGCTCCGGTCAACACTGCTGGCTTTTGCCTGCACCCATGATATAAGAAACTGTACAACAACTGCCGCTGAGATGTTTGAGACATGGATGAAGTCTAATGGAACAATAAGGTACCACAAAAACTGAGCTTCCACTTCTTTTACCCATCTGTTTCCCTGTTACACTGCCACCATTGTATTGGGGAAAAATACCCCAACAACAAACAGAACAATCAAAGAAAAACCCCACCACACCACACCACCTACTTAATATTGATCAAGAATGTAATTCTGTCTTTAACTGTTCCATGTGTAGAAGTAATCGCTGTTTCACAGTGAGAGGATGACTGTGCTAGACTTTGTCCCCAGTCTCATTAAGTGTGACTGCAAAACCAGCTACAAATTGCTTTCATCTGCCTTTCCTGAGCTACAAGCTGAAAGAAGATTACTTAGTGGCAGAGCCAAAGCACACCTTTTTATCATGCATAATTCATTCTGCTCTGGATTCATGTGCATTTTGAGTCATAGAAAATTATCAATTTTTTGGTACAATTTACTTTGTTTTCATGTGACTAAATTATTTTCTTTTTCCTAGTGACTGAAAGTATTAGATTGGCATGAATTCAGTCCAGCAAACTTTAACAATTGCTACAGAATCAAATTGCTTGAAAGAGAGGCATCTCTTTCAGGTTAATCTTTTAATTTTGTGACTTCTTTCTTCTTTTCTCTGGTGAGCATTTTTGTGCCCCCTTTGTTTATTTGTTTTGTTGCTTTTGTTTTTCCCTCTAGTCTGCCTAGTGATGTTATGAAAGCCATATTTGCAGTTGGAGCCAAGTCTAATGATGGCTGGGAATTCCTCCTGAAGATGTACTTCTCTTCAGTTTCTGAAGCAGAGAAAAGCAAAATGATTGAAGCCTTGGCCAGTACAGAAGATGCCAGAAAGCTGATCTGGTATGAAGGAGCCAAAAAGTTGTATGCTGTGTAAATTACAAGTGATAAAATCTTCTTGGAAAAGTGCATTGCCTTTTTTCTGTTGTTGAAAAAATTTCTGATTGCTAAAGAAAATCCATCCAGATGTTTTCCACAGGCTTCCATACACATGAAGAACCTGATATTTTTCACTTAAAAATAACTTATATAACAGAGCAGCACAAAAGACCAAATTCTGAATATGCATAAAGAGAAGAGAATTGAACTTAAAGGCTTTGCACTGCTGGTAACAAAATTTCAGATTTTGCAGTATGGGTAACAAAATTGCAGGCTATTCTATAGAACCTTAAAAGATTTGTGTATCTTTATAATCAAAATAATAACTAGTTGGGGTACATTTTTGTTTGGGTTTTTTTCCTCTTCTATTTTCCTTTCTTCGGGTGAAATTTTGACTTTACATTATGTTCCTCTCTATAGACTAAATCTCAGTACTTCATGGAGAGCGCAAGCTTGTCCTGCTAATTGAGTCTTCAGCTTCCCTCTCTTACCTCTTCGATGCATTGTTTTTCTTTTACAAGTTATTAGAATTTACTTCATCTTTTCCAACACCAGTGAAGATTCAGGTACTTGGTTTAGAGCTAAGGTCACTCTGATTTCTGGAAATTAGACCTAAGTAAGTACAGTTATTGTAATAAAATGTAACATCGGTTTCTTCCAGATGCCAGAAGTTGCTTCCTTGATGTATTATATCATCTTTTCCATCTAACTGAGGACTTTCGGCAAGCCCACGTGAACGTAGGAATAGATATTTTTTTCCGTCTCTTTTCATATGCTTTGTCTCCTAGGCTAATGCAGAACAGTCTTGAAGGAGAAATCATCAGGTCACAGGAGCTTTCACGTATCGTAGCAACTGTTAGCCAGAGTTTGCCTGGATATTTGCTGGCCTGGGACTTTGTCAAAGAGAACTGGGAAAAGCTTACACGAAAGTAAGGCTTTTGATGCAGCTGAAACTTCAAACTCACAGTGGCAAAAGCACCTGATTTTTTCTTTCAAACAAGACAATAAATAGTTGCATTCATACTAGAAGATTAATATTAAAATTCTAAATCATGTTTTAAAATTAGAGGTTACAAATAGAACTTGCTACATAAACTTTGAAGTCTCACCAATCTTTGATGGGACTTTGGAGCTTCCTAGAACCTCAGAGTAATTCTAAACAATCTGGATCTTAACTTCTCTTGAAAAGTTTCTGTCTCTAAGATGATTGGTTCCATTGCAGGCTATTTATGTGGATCAAATGGATTCAAAAGGAGATCCAGAGAATTAATGCAGCATTTTTTTTTTTCTGCATTGTTACAGCACTCCTAAAACCAAGTAACCAAAATATCCCACTTGCTTCAGAAATATGTTCACTTTAACTGGGTTTGAAGGGTACCCAGCAGGAAAGCTGCCTCCACCAAGTCTTCAAAAAGCTAACAGTACTAGAAACCTGTATTTCTACATCACAGCTTTGGTTTTAAACAGCTTCACATTGCCAAAAAAGTTTCTCCTCAGTGAAAACTTCTGCTCTAGCAAGCTCTTCATAACCAATATTACAAAGTTACTTCACTTGAAACAAAACCTGGTTGCAAGTTCAGTTATGGTAGAGCTTTAGAACACATCCATATGACAAATACAGATCTTGATATTCGTTGTCTGGTGTCCTCAGTTCTTACTATTTGATTTGTGATAGAAGTTTGAAAATTTTCCATGGCTTTTGCTCTGATGTTACATTTTTAGAGGGAATAGGGACCTAGAGGCTTGGATTTCTAAGACCATATCTTTCTTTTGAAAAATAAGGTATGTAAATGTAATGTAAGGTAATGAATTTAAGTGCTTTTAATAATTTCCAACGACTAAACAAAAAAGTAGGAATAGTAGGAAAGAATGTGGACATATACCAAAATTGCATCTTAAAGTGTCTCCTAGCTGAAAATACTTGTTTGTCTTTCAGGTTTCACCGAGGTTCATATACTATCCAGAATATCATTAGCTGGTCAACTTCTCAGTTTGCAACAAAGGCACATCTACTTGAGGTTGGTGGCTCAATCTACCAGAAAGGGGTATTTTCTAGTGCCAATGCTCTTTTCATTTAGTTGAAGGATGATGTAACACATATTCACGTTATTTATCTCCTCAACACCCTTTTGCGAGGATATACATCAGTTGCTTTCCCTATTTCACACATGGCAAATACATGCATAAACACTGGGAGATTGTATACTGAGTCTGTGACAGAGTTGCATTACAGAGTTGAACCCAGTTATTGGTTTATACTGTTGTGTTTTCCTATGCACTGGAACACACTGTCTCGCAAAATAATGTTTTGATCTATGTATAATTTTGGTCTAGAATTTGTAAACAAGCTATGCTTTCTCTGTCTCTGAACTATGGTATGTTTTTTTATGTGCCATAAAAATGGCTTTGTGCTGTTTTTTTCTGTCAGCAGTCCCAGAGAGTTATTGTGGAAGTTGAGTATCAGCCAAGAGTTGTTTAATAGCTTTTAGAAAGCTCTGATGTCTTCCCTAACAAGGCCTTAAAGTTAATGTATCAAGAATCGTTCAAGGTTTAGTCTAATGTTTTCATTCAGATAATCTGGTAGAGATAGTTGTTAATGGTTTAATCTATAATATTTTAACTGTTAGCATTGACAGTTATAATGATGATTGGGTGTGGGGACTGTTCCAGAATGCTGAAGAGGGTTGCTTGCAACAACCAATTCTTTGTCACAGAATAGGACTCTTTTTCCAGAATTTTGCGTACTCTCTGTTGGCTTTGTGATATGGTAAATGAATGTCTGTGTATTGGTGAAATGATACATTGAAACCAAATGAGTTATTGCTGCTGTATTCATGAAAAATGCTTTCCTTGCATTTTGGGAACTCTTTTGAGAGGTTTGCTTACTGCATAGATACAAACAATTCTCAAAAATGGATTTCCTGCAACGTGTGTGTAGCCTTTGCTGCTGAACCTATTTGTCTGGCTAGTGTTGATTTTAATTAAGATCTTCTTTTTCTTTCTTTATTCTTGCTGTGCAGGTCAAGTCATTTTTTGAATCAAAGTCAGAGGAGAGTTCTCAACTGCGTTGTGTAAAAGAGGCAATCGACACAATTCAGCTCAATATCCAGTGGATGGAGAGAAACCTGGCAAAGCTACAAGAGCTGCTGTAGTGCGTATAATACTGTGCTGTGTCAGCCATTTAGGAGCTCTGTGAGCAGTTATTGTGTTTCATTTGCAAAAGCCAGGGTGAAACCAGGCATCACTGCAACATTGCACTATTAAGGAGTCTAGATAGCTCAGGGCATGTATCAGATAAACTTTTATTTTCCTTGAAGCATTTTTGAGCAATATGTAAGTATTTACCCTGAAACTGTTTTCATCTATAGACCAAACATCTGCACAAATTATTAAATATAATTTTATATGTGAAATTTATGCCCTTTCCTTTGGAGTTGTGTTATAATTTCTTGGCAGTGGGTTAATACTGACAGGTAAGAAAGAAAGAGTTACCATGAACTGTTACTTCTTTGCAGACTGCTCTTTGAGCAGTAGATTTTTTTTCTTAATGCAAAACTGTATGTGGTTTCCACATTTGTAGATATAGAAGCTGTTGTGAAACAGAATTATATTTCAGATATGTAAGTAGTAGTGAATGTTATAAAGAGGTGAAATAAATACAATTCTAATTTGATCTAAGTTTGGATTTTTTATTTTCATTTTGTTATTTCGGAATTACACATAAAAAAATAAATCTTGTGCTAATAGTATACAATTTGATATATAAACTGGCTGGTAGTATGGAAAAGAAGAAAGAGACAGCAAAACCAAGTGTTTTAGAGATGGGATTTGCAGAAACAATAGTGTGACTTTGGAACTTCTACTCTGAATTTATCAGATAGTTTTAAGAATCTCATCATTAATCATCGAACTTTAACTGATTTTGCTGTATTGGTCTCTGACCAACGGCACAGAATTGTATTTTTTCTGGTTGGTTCATCTGTTAGACTGACTACTGATTTGTGCCCTTTTGACTACTGACTTTCAGTATCACCACTCGTTGCAGAGGGTTTGCAGTTGATAGATATGTCAGTCACTTCAGTTTCGTAAACTTCCAGTCTTTCCTTGCCTGTTAACTTGCAAATCACAGGATAATTTGTCATCATTGCTCACTCTTTATGGCATTAGTTTTAGGAAAGCTTCTAATTTAGATTTTAATGATTTGTTTTTCTACTATTGTGAAAAATCTTGTGAGACAAATCCTCAAACGCTTTTAAAGAATAGGAGCTAAAACCCTAATGTGCTCCACTAGAAAGGTGAAATACCTGCAGTGCAATCCACGTCTTTCAGAATTGGTGAAAAAAGCCATTTTGGAGGTATAGTATATATATGCAATACATGCAAGAGTCAGCATACTTTTTTATCTTTTCATTACACTACCAGTGTATCTTTTGTGGATTCATGCAAGGAGATTTAGAACTTTTGTTAAATTATGGAATGAGAATTGCAATTAAGTATATTCTTGGAGTTTTTATGCTGTCATGTGTTATTACTTTGATTCCTCCTTTATTTTAAATCTTTGAAATTCTACAGAAATACTGTTTCCATCTTTCAATGTTTGTATATGTGTGGGTGTATGTATATATATACATGTGTGTGTATATATATATATATCTCTATCTCATCTTTTTCGGCCTTAAAAAAATTTAAAATCAAAACTGTGGAAGAGGATCCCATCTTCCTCCTGATTTCTGCTCTGGAATTTTAAAAATTTACTTTTCTATTAAAATGCTTTCGTGATAACTATGAAGAAATAACGTGGAGCTGAGTTTTAGACAGGAAAGTGTACCAAAAAAATCTGGAAAGTTGGGGAGGTTTTTTCATTTTACTATTTGTCGCATATGCATACTTTTGTTGTCAGTTGTAGAGGTTTTAAAATTGTTTTTCTATTAGGGAGTCTCCAGCCCTATTAATAAATTGTACTGGAGTCAACTCCTCCTTCCATGAGAAATGCTTAAATGTAATTCTTCTTTTTTGAGTGTGTTGGGAATTGATGAAGACTGAAATGGCTTAAGACCTGGTGCAAGGCAGACAGCCTTTGCTGGCAAGGCTCATGTTGGGCATGGGCTTAGGGCAGGGTGAGGGTCAGGAAAAGGGTGAGGTGTCAGTGCAAGACAAGGAGCAGAAACCCAGTGTTAGGAGGGCTGTAAAAAAGCCACCAAGGGAAGGTGAGGACTGCCACTCCTTCCTGAGAGCCAGAGAGAGTTGAGTGTCCCATTAGCTGGGTTCTGGTTAGGGTTAGCATGAGGGTTAAGCTTAGCCATAGGTGCACAACAAAAACTTGGAACTGTTCAAGCTAACCCAGGTAATGCAAGATTACAGAGTACTTAGTATGACTAAGTAGTACTTAGTAAGCAAGACTGCCAAGTGTAGCACACCAAGTACTAGGGGCTGTACAAAATGCAGACTAACAGGCTGAAGTGTAGTAAGCAGATGTTTCCGTGGATGCCTTAGGAATTGACTTAATGAGCCAGCTTAGCAATGCTAGAGGGATGATTACAGAATTTAAAGATCTAGTGGGACTTCTGAAAAAGGATGTGTCATTGGGGCAGGGGTAATTTGGGAGTGAAGGGCACTGTGACAAACCAAGTTTTGCCACTCCCAGAGGGATGTGGCTCCCACATCACTTCTGTGTCTTTGATGCTATTGGAACAATTGCCTGGCAGCATCCTTTCATTGATGATGCAGCTTCTCAGCTCAGAGGTTGTGCAAGGACAGAGTGGCCACCTAGGGCTTGCTGCTGCACTTGATACTGTCTTTCATCTCCTCTTCAGCTCCAAGTCTCCAACCCCTTTGTTAAAGCTCTGAGGTGGCAAGAGGAGAAGGCTCCTCACATCAGCACCTGCAGCTGCAGAAGCTTTGTGTAGGAGAAAGCAGAGCACAAGGGTACTGCCAGCATGGGCACTTCTCTCCCGTCAGAACCGGCAGCAGGGATTTACCTTGCCATTCCTTTCCACTCAGCATCTTCAGCCTCTTTCATACAGATCTCATCCAGTTCAGAGAACAAGTCATGAGGGATGTGCTGCTCATCCTACTTGGTCCTGAGGATGAACTGTACCCACTGAGATGGGGTATCTGGGGATAGAAGACAACGCTCCATCCTGTTAATGCGGCTATCATGCTCACAAGCAAAGTGGGCATCAGATGGGCACCAGTTCAGCCATAAATACTGGACTAAGCCCTTACCCCTAGGTCTGTGCAGGCTTGCCCAGAACCACAGAGGATAAACATCTATTTCACATCTCCATAAGGATAGACTGCTTTCTTCCGCCACATTTCCATTTTTAAAGGCAGGATCCCTCTAAGGAAGATAGGTTTAGCTAAATTATGCATTTAAACTGCCTTAAATAAAAAAAAAAAAAGTTTGGAAAAAGGTTGTCTTTTTTTGTCTCACATCAGAGCCTCTGGAGAGGCTTTCCCCCTTGGTTTAAAAGCTGTAATATTTTAAATATCCTGTGGAAATAACTCTGCTCATTCATGTAGTATCATGGCACATTTTGCTGCACATGCTGTAACACTGTGCAACAGCCATAGAGACTTTGTACAATGGACAAACACACAATAGTGGTGGCCCTTCTACCAGGATCTCAGCAGAGACTCCCCTTTGAACGTCTCATACTGACTATTGACAGCCTTGCTCATCATTCCCCAATTAACTGCTGCCTCCTCATCTGTATAGCAGGAGGAAAGTACAAGCTGGGACTGGGTGTGTACAGCTCTCTTCTGTCCTCCTAGGCATCATCCACCCCTGTGTCCATGCAAGTCCATAACCATCACACCTCTGCATGCCTTCCCCTCCAGGCACAGTTCTAAAAACACAGACTTACAGTGTTTCCCATACCCATGTAAAACAGCCCATGACATCTACTATATTGTATGCATTGGGAATCTGAAAGTATTTATTACAGAGAGAGAGGCTGAAAGTTTCAGACCAAAAATAAATCTCCTGCCTTGTTCCTGCACTTCCCAATGGGGGGAAAAAAAGGCAGGGGAGGAGGAATTTCCAAACTGGGGGAAATACCAAACCAAAGCAAAACCAAAAAGCTGCAGTTTTGACCACAGCAAGTTTCAGTCTCCAAATGTGACACCTGCAGGCCTCCCTAGATCACACTTGGCCACAGGATGTGGCCATTAACAATAATGGCTCTCAAGAACCTGCAAGGGTGCAACTTCAGCCCAACAAGTTTCAGACTTCCCTTGGTGCAAACACACTTTCTATGGAAAACCTTTCTCCTCTTTTTCTCATTTTTCTTCTTTTTTTCCTCTTTTTCTATTTCTTTTTTCTCTTTTTTCTCTTTATCTTTTTTCTCTTTTTCTCTTTCTTCCTCTTTTCCTCTTTTTTCTCTTTTTTTCTCTTTTTTCTTTTTTTCTTTTTTCTCCTTTTTCTTTTTTTTCTCTTTTTCTCTTTTTCCTTTTGCAAAAGCCAAAGGCCTAGAGCTCATGCCCCCTTC
This sequence comes from Eulacestoma nigropectus, assembly GCA_013397775.1. Lineage (NCBI taxonomy): Eukaryota > Metazoa > Chordata > Aves > Passeriformes > Eulacestoma > Eulacestoma nigropectus. Next base: position 23,604 of record VZTE01001601.1, on the reverse strand, counting down.
ACCCAAAATACCACTGCTGGCACTGCACGAAGAGCATTTCTGCCTTAAAAGCCAAAGAACTACAGCAACAAACTGAAGTAAGTATTTTTGCTTCTCTTTTCCCCTGAAACCAAGGCAGGGGAAGGGGATTACCAGATTTACTGAGTTCAAAGAAACAAAAACCCAGCCACATCTCATTCAAGTCCAATTGCAGCTTGAAGACAGGCTGCCTGGAGCCTAAGGCATGCTGGGGAAGGATTGCTTGGCTGCAGTTCAGGCTGCAGTGGACCACAACCCTTTCCTGCTGGGGCAATGCCTGCTGATCCAAAGGCAGCCTCAGTGCTAAAGGCCCATTCCGTCCTGCCCACACTCCTCCTCCACGTATGAGCAATGGCTGATGGTGACTTTGTTGCTGTAGAAATGAAGTGGCCTATTTTCACAGATAACCATGTTTGCAGTCCCACTCATTCTCCTGTGCGAGGCAAGGCCTCCCTGAGCCGGCACCTGCAAAATGCAGCTGTGGGCAGGCAAGTTGGGCAGGAAGGGAAAGGGTCCCTCCAAAGGGCTGGAACTGTGCCCACTAAAAGAGGAGGGAAAGGGTGCAGTGGAAGAAGGGAACACAGGTCCTAGGGGCTTCCGGGTCTTGGAGACAACAGCTGGGAATGCACAGTGTCTTAGGCTGCTCACATCTGATCCTTCTGTGTGTGTGCTGTACAGCACACCAGGGAACTTGAAACTGGACTCCGGATAGCCAGGCAGGAACATTCCCTCTCCTTGGTCCTCCTTGAACTTCATCAAAGGAAAGCTAAGAAAATTGGAATTTGGTCATCAAGGAGAGGAACTTGTTGGCTGTAACTGAAATGGCAGTCCAATGCACAGCCTCTGCTGTACCTCTCAAAATAGGGGTAAGCTGTTTAGCAGTCAAATGGAAGCAACTAAATAGACAGGCTCAACTGTAAAGGGGCTCCACTTCTGTAGAAGGAAAATTATTTTTAATTACAGTTCTTCATAGTTAGTTTCTAAACAACTCTAAAAGAGGTTAGGCCTTGAGACAGTTACATTTGTTTAGTTGATTTTCCTGTCTCAAGCAAAGCAAATGAAAACCATGTCACAGATTGTTTTAAAAAATCAGAATGTATGTTGCTTTTAGTTGTTGTTGCTGTGAATTGTGTAAGAGTTTTGGATATCACTGGCACAGTACTAGCACAGGTTGCCCAGAGAAGCTGTGGATGCCCCATCCCTTTTACTGTTCAAGGCCACTTTGGATGGGACTCCAAGCAACCTGGTGTAGTGGAAGGTGTTCATGTGCATGGCTGGGGCTTAAAACTAGTTGATTATTAAGGTACCTTCCAATCAGACCTTTCTCTGGTTTTATGACTCTATGTTGCCCCTCCCCACCACCTCCAGAGGCCGGCACCATGGCCAGAACATGGAACAAGCCCTTCTGTGACATCAGCCCCCGGGCCAAGTACACTGGGCAATGGAAGTGCTGTGGGCACTACATTGGTAGATGCTCTGGAGGTGACAAGCCCTCGGTCCTTGCAGCTGACCTGTCTCTCTGACAGCGATGATTTTGTTGTGCATCCTCATCCTCCTGGCTGTCTGTGGGTCTGCACATGGCAACTGTGGGTAAGTAGCCCCAGATTCTGTGGGGAGGCCGAGGCAAGGCTCAGGGGGTTCCCTGAGGACGCCCACTTGCCACCTATGGCCATACCACAGCTTCCAAAACCCTGGGCAGGAGCCTCAGTTTATCACCAGCACCCAGGATGCTGGCACAATTTGTCTGTGAGGCTCAAGCAGAAAGAGGCAGACAGATGCACGCCCCAGGCCCTGGCCCTGCTGGCTTTGCAACCAAAGCAAAAGCTGGCTTTGCAACCTCCTTGTGGGGAGGGAAGCTGGCTGACCTTCAGCCTGCACAGCAGCAAGCCTTTGCACAGGACAGTAATGACTTTCTGCTTACAGGGGGATCTGTGGGCTCCGGCCCATGGGTGCTACCTTCAGCTCGTCACGCGTCGTGGGTGGCACAGATGTCCTGCCTGGGTCTGGGGCCTGGGCTGGGATTGCCAGTATCCGTTGCGTCTGGATGCCACCAATATCTGTGCATATCTGTGGAGGGACCCTCGTCAGCGCACAGTGGCTCCTCACAGCTGCCCACTGCTTTATCAACATGACAAAGTAAGGAGGCCGTGGGCACAGGGATATCCCCACACCACCAGTGTGTGCTACTCCCATCCCATTTCCTTGCAGTGTGCCTACTGCCAGGGCATTGCAGAGCCCAGCTGAGAGACTGCTCAGGGAGAAACTCATGCTGCTGCTTCCTAGCATCCTCCAGCTTAACATATCTCGAGCTTACTTTCACTCTCTGTAGTGCTGTTTTCCTCTCTGCCTCAAGAAGCAGAACGCAGGGAAGTGCTGGGCTGTAACAGCACATGATTTTACTCCCTCTCACCCCTCTCTCCATCTGTCTTCCAGTCCCCTCAGCGAGTGGGCCGTGGTGCTTGGGGCCACCTCGTTGGGTCAGTCAGGCCGTGGGGTGGAAGTGCGCCGGATTAAGCGGCTGATCATTCACGAAAAGTATATTCCTAACCTTGAGTATAACGACGTCGCCTTGCTGGAATTGGACCGGCCGGTCCGGTGCAGCTCCTCCATTCAGCTCGCCTGCCTGCCTGGTCCCACAGTGAAAGTGTCGGAACTGAAAAACTGTTACGTTGCTGGCTGGGGTGACAGGATTGTAAAATGTGAGTTCCCATAAAGGACCTGTGCCTTGAGGGCAAGCTTGGCACACCAGGGAGAGATGGCTGGGGCTTCCTGACAGCAGAGGCCAAAATGTGGGAGGTATGCCTCTGGGAGAGAGGGGCCTGACCTGCTGCCCAAAGCCAGACAGCAGTGACACAGCACTCCAGCACCCCTCTGGAGGCAGAGCCAAGCCCTAGGGAAGGACTTCACATGCAGACAGGCAAGGAGAATGGGTAAGGAGCTGCTGGGAGCTCATTCCTTTCTCTGCTCACAGCTTCAGGTAGAGATGTCCTGCAGCAGGCCAAGGTCCAGGTCGTCGATAACAAGCTCTGCAACAGTAGCGAGTGGCTGCAGGGGTACATCTACGACTTCCATGTGTGTGCTGGGCAGGGCGGCGTCGGCACCTGCCAGGTAGGAGCGTGCTATGAGTCCCCCAGCCCCCAGCAGCGTGGGCAGCCCCATCACACCACCTAAGCACAGCCCCGCATGTGCTTTCCCTGGCCAGCCACCCTCCCAGCCCCAGCTCCGTACCACCGCTGGAGCTTCCACCCGCTTTCCCATCTGTGGGTCCTTGCTCAGTGAGGTCCATTTGCCAACCCTGAAACATCTGAGCCCAGGGGAGACAGAGAGCCCCACCTCACAGGCCCACAACCTGCTCCCAAGGGTGTCAAGGTTCTGCAGGCTCCAGCACTTGAGCAGAGCCTTGCTCTGCCAGGAATCCAGTTCTGGTATGAGCTGGGAGAGCAAAGGAGCAAACTCTTAATTGCTGACAGGGGCACCCAAAAGCACCTTAATCCTCTCTGCTCTGCTTCAGGGTGACAGCGGAGGGCCTCTTGTCTGCCAAGATAAACATGGTGACTTCTACTGGCAAATTGGTGTGACCAGCTGGGGAGTAGGCTGTGCCAGACCTAAACGGCCTGCAGTCTCCAGCTCCACTCAGTACTACTACAACTGGATCCAGGCCACGACAGGAAAGAAGCCAGTGCCAGCAGTTACTCCAGCGCCAGCCTACACCTCGACCCCCTTGCAGACGCTTCCTCCAAAACCAACACAACCCTGTCCATTTCCACGTGAAAAGCTGCTGAATTTCTTTAATCTGCTGAAGGAGATCTTGCGGTTCCTAAAGGGAAAAATGTTTTGAGAGGCAGAATGGACCAGCTGCAGTTCAGGCTGCAGTGGACCACAACTCTTTCCTTCTGAGTTATATTTGAATTTTATTAAACTGAATTAAATTTTAAATT
>VZTE01001601.1:8526-19623 GCA_013397775.1 Eulacestoma nigropectus | reverse complement strand
AAAAAAAAAAAAGAAGATACCTGTATTTTCTGCTCTGAGAAAATTCTGCATCCAAATTCTATAAAATCCTGTTGGCTTAATCATTGCCCAAGCAGCCCTGAACTCAGGGATCCCTCCATCCTCATCTAGGAAGAACTTGGCATCACACTCCCTTCTGGAGAGACCAATGCCTTCCCTACAAATCTTGATGCACCTAACAGCAGAAAAGTAGCATCTGGCATCTTAAGTCTGCAACAACAACAAGTGCAAGAAACACAAGACTAGGAAAACAAGATAAAGGAAAGAAAAGGGTGCAGATGTTGCCCTGTCATTGAGAATGTAAAGTCCTTCACTGTCCTCTGTGCCCTAAGGATGATTTTTGTCCTTATCAGATGGTAACTGGGTTTTTTTACCAATGTAGAAACCTAAGCAGTAAAGAGTCAATGCATTGCTATGCCTCAAACACCAACAGCCATCAAGCAGGCAAGTTATAACAGGACGTGCCTGGAAAGGGGAGCCATATGAAGGTAAGGCAGAACTGTTCTGGAGCTGAATTTCCTGATCCAGTCCATGGTGACCACACAACATAAAAGACAGCTTAAGGGCAGGAGTGGGGTTCAGGAGTGAGCAAGACCAATAGAGGGAGAATCAAGACCACCAAAAACCCCTCAAAGCCCCCCAGCCCATTTCCAGAAAGGTCCAGAATACTGGGCTGCACTTGTTAACTCATTTGTATGAAGAGTGAGGAACCTAATACCGGGATGGGGAAAACTTACCTGTTGGGGAAGATGAAACAGGAAAGCCTTATAAGTATGATTGCCTGGCAAAAGATGCTGAGAATATGGAAACTATAAGTGACATTGAAATGAAAGCATACTTTGAGATACCAGGCCTTAGTTACTGAACAACTGCAAAACAATGGTATGGCCGACTGAAGGTAATCCCCTTTGATTGAACAATACCTTCTGCTAGCACACAGGTCCAAGGGTCAAAGCAGACCCTGCTAGCTTGCAGAAGGGGTCCAAAGAGTAGTTTTTAGGGTTTAAAATATAACGCAGTATGGTAATGCAATGATTCTTATAGGCTGTATGTAAATGCTATAGGATTTGTATCTTGTATTAGATTGGTTGATGAAAATTAGAATATTCAACACAGAAGAAGATTTATTGTATTGTAAACGAGCACCACGCGCTCTTACACCTCTTACACATACACTCTTGCACTTCTTCTTCTTTACTCTCTCTCTCTATTGCTTCCTGCTTTTCTGGCCTGCTTCCAGCTGCAGCTGGTGGCTCCAAGCAGGTCCCCTGTACCCAAGCCCTTAGCAATAAACCTCATGCTCTAAGACCTGACTTCAGAGATCTCTTGTCTCCATCCATCCCGACCATCCAAACCAAGGCAGATCCTACACTTACCTACAAAAATGTACCACCACAGAGGCTGAGTGGTACGCTCTCAGGACCCTGGACACCTGTTGGCTGGATCAGTGCTGGACCCAGGACTGCAATCTTCTTTCCTCTCCTACCTGATTTCTCTTTCCCTTCTTCTCCCCTCTTTTCTTTTACTCTTTTGTTTCTCTTACTATTAGAAGATAATGGCAAAACTCATACCAATTGCCATGCTGAGTGTGGGGTTTGTTAGTAAAAATTTGTGAGTTTTTTTTTGGACCCTTTTGGCTTTTGCCATTCTTTTTCATCTGTGAACATCTATCAATCTTGGTTGCTCCCTCCCACGTAGGAGTGGGATGTAACACCAATGCACAAACACTCCAGAGAAGATGAGCTGCACCTGCCTCCTCCAGTGCCAGTCCCTGGGTCAAGGATCAGCTGCACATCTTACCCTCTCACAGCAGCAGTCTATTGTGTCAGCACATCTGGTATGATCCAATTACTGAGAGGATGCCTCTACGTGAATTAAAGTGCAGACAATTCCATATGCCAAAGCCAATAGTATGGATTATATTTAACAGTAAATGTGAGGTAGAGAGATAGATAGGAAAGAGAGGACAGCTGGAGGGAGAGAAAGAGTAAGACAGTTTAAGTAGAAAGGTATCACCACACTTGGATCCATAAAGCATCCTGTTGCATCTTTCTTTACCCTGGTCTTCTCGCTGGTGCTGTTCTCAAGGTGTTCAAAACTTTTCACTATTTATACATTTGAGCAAACAAAGAAATTTTCTACAGAGTTACCCACTCAGAGCTGATTTTTAGCACAGTTGCTGAGTTTGCTTTCTGTGTGGATTCTTTGTGTCCAGTATCAGTTCTCCCCCACTGTGTTTTCCTCCCGCTAGTCTGAGATTACACCCCGACAATCTTATCTCCAGTTCCCTCAGGTGGGCTAACTCACAGCCCAAGTTTCACAGAGGCATATTCAGGGAGGGGGAGCTTCAGTCGTCACAGATGAGCAGTTGCTTCTTTGGAGAGTTTGCCACAGTGGGCAAAGTCCTTCGGTGATCTTAGAACACATCTTGGAGGGGCAAGGAGAACCTCCATTCTTTATTGGATAAGGGGGAGAATATAGTTACCAAAGATGAGGAAAAGGCTGAGGTACCTAACATCTTCTTTGCCTTAGTTTTCAACAATAAGACAGGTTGTCCTCACGACAGCTGGCCTCCTGAGCTGGTACATGGGGACAGGGAACAGAATAGCCTCCCCTGTAATGCAGGAGGAAGCAGTTAGTGACCTGCTGAGCCACTTAGATGCTCACAAGTCTATGAGACCAGACAGGATCCATCCTAGGGTGATGCGGGAGATGGCAGAAGACCTCATCAAGACATGTTCCATTATTTATCATCCCTGGGTAACCAGGGAGGTCCCAGACGACTGGATGGGCCAGTGTGATGCCCATCCATAAGAAGGGCCGTAAGGAGCACCTGGGAAACTACAGGCCTGTCAGCCTGATCTTGGTGTCCAGCAAGGTTATGGAACAGATCACCCTGAGTGCCATCACACAGCACCTACAGGACAGCCGAAGGATCAGACCCAGCCAGCATGGACTTAGGAGGGGCGGGTCCTGCCTGACCAACCTGGTTGCCTTTTATGACCAGGTGACCCACCAGGTGGATGAGGGGAAGGCTGTGGATGTTGTCTACCTGACCTTCAGCAGAGCCCACAGTATTCTCTTGGAAAATTCTGTCCACAGCTTGGACAGGTCCATCTTTGCTGGGTTAAGAACTGGCTGCATGGCCAGGCCCAGAGAGTGGAGGTGAATGGTGCTGCATCCAGCTGGGGGCCGGTCACGAGTGGAGTCCCCCAGGGCACAGTATTGGTGCCAGTCCTGTTTAATATCTTTATTGATGATCTGGAGGAGAGGGTTGAATCCACCAGTAGCAAATTTGAGATGACACCAAATTGGGTGCGAGTATCGATCTGTTGGAGGGTAGGAGAGCTCTGCAGAAGGACCCAGACAGGCTGGATAGTTGGGCTGAATCCAACAATATAAGGTTTAACAAGACCAGGTGCCAGGTCCTGCCCTTGAGTCACAACAACGCCCTGCAGCACTACAGGCTGGGGACAGAGTGGCTGGGCCGAGGGCCGGCCANCTGTGTCCAGTTCTGGGTCCCCCAGTTTAGGAAGGACACTGAGATGCCTGAATGCATGCAGAGAAGGGCAACAAGGCTGGTGAATGGTCTGGGACACAGGTCCTATGAGGAGTGGCTGAGGGAGCTGGGGTTGTTTAGCCCTGAGAAAAGAAGGCTCAGGGGTGACCTTATCAGCTTCTATAACTCCCTGAAAGGAGGCTGTAGCCAGGTGGGGGTCGGTTTCTTCTCCCAGGCAATCAGCAACAGAAGAGGACAGTCTTAAGCTGTACCAGGAGAGGTTTAGGCTGGACATTAGGAAAAAATTCTTCACAGAAAGGGTGATTGGGCATTGGAATGAGCTGCCCAGGCAGGTGGTGGAGTCACCGTCCCTAGAGGTGTTTAAGAAAAGACTGGATGTGGCTCTTAGGGCTCTGGTCTGGTTGACAACGTGGTGTCTGGTCATAGGTTGGACTCAATGATCTCAAAGGTCTTTTCCAACCTAGCTGATTCTGTGATTCTGTGATTGGTGTTTAAGGCAATTGTGCTCTTTAAGTCTCCTACAGCATCTTATGTTCCTCTGGTCGTCAAAGGTGCACAGGGTTCTCAGAGCCCCAGAGGTTTGTCAGCAGGGAGCAAAATCTTCACTAGAGACCACCTGCACAGGTGACGCTTGACCAGCACACTCAGCTGATGTGCGCAGTGCCTGCTAAGGCCACACTGTCTTTTTGTCCACAGTGTTTACTTTGTAAAAAAGAACCTCGCCCTTATAAGAACTGCATTCAATTAATGCCATTTTCTGATTCAAGAGTGAACTTAAAACAAAAAGATAGAAAGAAAGGAAAAATCCAGCCCCCAGCCCTGAGATTTAATTAAAAATCCAGGACCTCAAAGGTATTGAACCACTTAATTCCCAGTATCTGTTTATCATAGACAGGAGTCTCAATCCTACATGTTTTCAGCCAGAGACCATCTTCCCAGGCTCTTGGAAGAGTCACAGCCTGTCAAGCATGACTGCAAGATCCAGAGGGCTGAGTCTCCCCAGGGTGCTGGTGAGAAGGGCACTAGGGCTTGGGGAGTCAGGAGGGTATCCTTCTCCAGGGGCTTGGGCATTTCTTCCCCTCCTCCTTGGGACAGCAAGAGACCAAGGCTTCTCCCTTTTGCTGCACTGTGTGAGATTCTTTGGTAGTGCCAGTGATGGGGAGCAGCTTCTCAGGACTCCCTGAATTGCCACGGAGAACAGACAGAGCCATGGGGACAGAGTGGAGCTGCCCCATTTGCCATGATGAGCAAGAGGGTGTTGCTTACATGATACCTTGTGGCCATGAGTTCTGCATGGGCTGCATCCTGCGTTGGGCAGAGAAGAAACCAGAGTGCCCACTCTGCAGAAGACTGATAGAGTCTGTCAGGTTTTCTCTGCAGGAACAAAAATACCTAGAGTGTGTCATCACACCCCAGGGAGAACCACCAGAGACCAGCAGCCAGCTTGGATCCAGCGCTGGATCCAGGCAGAAAGATCTCTTTGCCTCCTGGATGGGAACAGCTGCCAGTTCAATCTTCTTTGCAAAGGACAGTCTCCCCAGCTAAACAGGGGCCTGCACCCGTCCTCATGGTGGCTGGCAGTGAGACCAGTCTAGTATGCTCTGTACGTCTGTCCAGATGGGTGTAGCAGGGCATCTTGCCCCAGAAGATCTTATCTGTTTCTTTTAGCTGGTGGAATAACAGAGCACCTTGCCCCAGAAGAACTTACCTGTTTCTCGCTTAATTGGTGAAATAGCACAAACAGGACAAGCTGTCTTGTAGTGAGTTGTTTTCACACCATGGGAGTAACACTCCCAGCTGACAACAAACATTTTGCTGTGGAAGCGACATCTGGAAAGACAGGCTAGAATTTCTGACTGACAGACACCTCACTTTAAACCATAAAAGCTACACCAAATTTTCACAAAGCAGGAAATCTTCTGCACATTCCCTGGAAATGTGTGGGATTTTCCCCCAAAGTGGGAACACCTGATCTGTGGTTACTCCTCTGAGGCTGAGTGAAAGGATTTGGTGTACACTATCATCATTTCAGTGGTAAATTACATTTGACTCCTAATCTATACTATTTCTTTTTCTAGCTTTAATATAGGTACCTTAATATTGTGCACTGTTTTATGTAATCTACTAGAAGTGCTTTTTGGTTTATACTGTGTAGTAAGTAACTCTGATTAAGGCCTTTTTTCTGTTATCTGCTGTTTATTCACTAAATAACTCATTTTATAAGTAGACTTGATCTGCCATCCTTAGAATTTGCAGGCCAGCGTGATTTCAGGTGTGGGCCACCTAAATTTAAGCTGTTGCCAGAAATCTGAGTTTAAGGCAGGGCTTGCCTGAAGCTCCCACTTGTTCCATGACAATGGGGAGGTCATGGTCCAGATGCTGCAGCCTCTCCTGAAGGAATACACAGAACAGCTAGTTGATGGCACTGTCAATTTCATTGTGGGCCAATGCAGCGAGGAGGCCCAGAGGCTGCTGCGCTCCCACGCTGCTGGGAAGGAGGACAACAGCCCTGAGGCCAGTTCCTGCTCCACCAGCTCCCAGGGAGGGACTCCCACCTGGCATCCAACTCCTGCCAGCAGCCCTGCAGGCTCTGACATGGAGGACCAACCCAGCACGTCAGAAGCTGCCCTCTGTGCCCTCCGCATCCTCCAGCCACCTTTGCCAATTGGTACAGAGCAGGTGCAGCCACAGAAAGAGCAGGGGGAAGTGGTGGTGGCAAGTTCCTCTGCCCAGGGTGTTGCCTAATATCAAAAGAGAAAATTATTGCAACAGTCTTAAAATAGTAAGAAAAAAAGCAGGTCTTTATCGGAAGCTTCCAGGTGCTCCCATGGTCATGGGCACACTTGGCACCAGATTTATACAATTTTTGTCAGTTTAACAAATTAGCATATCTGACAAATATTGTCCAATTAGAAGAGCACTTGGTTAGGTAATTTCCCGCCAAGTAATTTTCTGCCCCACTGGAGTTATTCCAGGGGCTTTCTTGTTATGTCTTCTAAGTTCTAGTGGAAAACACAGTGTCCTTGCTAGCCTAAAAAGGAAGACTAAATAGTATTTCAGGAATGTGTTCAAGGTTAGCTTACTGTTCTAAAAGGTAGGGGGAAAGGGTAGGAAAAGTACTAGAAGCTACAACCATGTATTAGTGTCTACAAATCTACAAATACATAAAAAATGTATAGAAAGCAAAAAACTTTAGGCACCAAGGGCAGCAGCCAGTCCCACTGCTCCTTGTCAGGGCTGGGAACACTCACACAGGGGGCCCTGGCACCCCTGAAAGAGGAGGGCTGCTGGCCCCAGGATGCTCCCCAGCCGTGCAAGCAACCACTTCACTGGCAGAACTAGCAGGGCTCTAGCACATTTTTAGACTAGGAAAAGGAAATAAATTATTTACCTCACACAGTCTCTGGCTGCTGCTTTCTCCCCCTTCTGGTGCCTTTCCCCTTCCCCTTGTGCCCCGCTGTGGTTGGCACTTGCCTGTTGGGGAGGCAGGCTATTGAGGAAGTTGCAGTTGCAATGGGAGCTGTAGATTGAGCTCTGGATGGGAGACCGAGGAGAGGCCGTAAACTGCCAACCCTTGGCACAGGAAAGGGCACAGGGACCTGTGGCACCAGCCAGGGAACTGGATGCTGAGACACAGCAGGAGCTGAGACCCCCAGACTTTGGTGCTGTGAGGGTATAAAAGCCCAGCGGTTCCTTTGTTCAGGGTCCCTCCTCAGAGGCACCAGCTCGAGCTGTTGTTATTTAGTTACTGCACCATGATTAAGCTGTTTGAAGGACCTGGATGTCTGAGCATCTGCTATGGGAAGCCTGGGGTTGAACTGGTAAGGAATCCTGGTCTAACTGTGAGTGTGGGGGGTGTAGCTGTGAAGGGGCTTCAGTCCCTGCTCAGGTGCTGTGAATGTGACTGCCAGAGTGGCTTTGGGACAGTCATACAGAGACGTTTCCTTAACAGCAGGGTTCAGGGCTGGATCCAGGTGAGACAAGGCTATGAAAGGCTCTGTGGGTCTTCAGAAGCAGCCAGCTGGATAGCAGCCTTTTGGGGAGAGCAGCAGGGAGGGCAGCATGGCCTGGCTGGAAGGTGCCTGGCCCTTACCTCCCATTTGGAAATGTCAGCCAGCCCATGACTCAGATTCTTGATCCTCCCCAAGACCCTCTTCTGCACCGCAGTGGTTTCAGAGTTAGTGAAGTCCAGCAGAACCTGGGAAAAGAGAAGCTGCAGATGAGCCCTGGGAGCAAACACCTGCTCCAGCAGGAGCAGTGTGACTCTGCTCCTGGGCAAGACTTGCATGGTTCCTCAAGGCTTCCTCTGACCTTGAGCAAAGTCTTGGTGGGTTCCTGCCCCAGGAGTGCCTTGCAGGCCTGGGATGAATGCCTAGGCCAACCCTGTTGCAAGGCAGATGCCATCCTCTGTGGCCACTGTACTCCAAAAGAGCTTGGTGCCAGCCCCTGGTGCTTCCCCAGGGGAAGTGAGCACCTTCCCCACAGCATACTGCCTGCATGGCACTGGGCTGGGGATGACTTACCCAGGAGTGGGCAAACCCTCCTACCTAGGAACAGGAACAGCCCTGTGACCCCCCTTCTTTTCACAGGCCAGAACTCAAAGATGTCATGCAGCACCTCATCAACTCTGGAGGCAGGACAGCTGAGCACCATTGCTTCCATCATAGTGTCCACAGCCCTCAGGGTCTGCAAAGAGGACAGAGAGTGATGGCAGTGATTCTGCTGTTCCTCTCCACCCTGGAAGACTGATCTGAACTCTCAGTGCCAGAACAGGAGGCACATGCTGCCCAGGAGAGAGACATGGGCAGAAAGTCTGCTGACTATATATAAATATACAAATACCAATTTCAGTTTAAAAATTTAATTTATTGCAGATTGCTACAACTGTACTGCCTATATATAAACATGCAAATATCAATATATCTATCTAAATATCCATATAGATCTAACTGTATAAGTACAACAACATAATACACCTATAAGTATAACTATATAGAGAGGGATCCCAGGTAATCCATTTTCACAGGCTTTCCCTCGGTAGTTTCCTCCCATGCAGAGCAGCCCTTCTGGAAAGGTACAGGAGATGGACATCTAGGAAACAAAGGGAACACTGAGTCACCACTGGGCCTTGCTTACATCTCCCTTGGCAGCACACCTAGCAATTGTACTTCTATCAGAGACTAGAAAACATGGCCTGAAAGGCAGGCTCTCCCTCGGGCGAGAGGGAGGCCTGCTGTTTAAAGAATAGGAATTCTTCCACGTTTTCAAAACTTTAAAGTTTTGAAGTACCCCGATAAAAGCACTAGCTCTGTAAATGGCACCCACAAGAACTTTGAACAGAGACCTTCACATCTCATGAAAAGAACTCCAGCCTTGTTTCTTCTCTGTACTGACAAAGACATCTCAGTCCTTACTTAAATGGTAGAAACTGATGGGCATTGACTAACATTGTTACCTGGGATCTAGAAACTACCCTTTGAAGTCAGTAACAGCTCCAACAACTCTACCATCAGCTCTTGGATCAACTACTCTGATCTCCCCTTTCTGTAAAAGTCAGGCTCAGAGTAGCTGTCTCAGTTATCTCTAAAAACATGTAGACTCTCTTCTCACCAGGGTCCTCTGGCTCAAGGGAACGGTTCCCACAGCTCGCGTCGCCAAGTGAAGCTCTTTCTTCTACCATAATGTTCACAGGCTCACTTCCTGAAGACTCACACTGACCCAAAATATTCTCCTTAAAAGAAAAAAAAAATTACCTTTAGACAGGAAGATATTCTCATAATCACCTGTTCAAGAATATTAGTCTCTTCTGCAAACAGCCTATCCATCAGTACCTTGAAGAATGATTGTTCAGGGCCTGCAACATTTCCTTCTATTAAGGAAAAGAAAGCTTTTGAAAACTGGTATGTGTGAGTTTACAGAAGACAAAAGAGCACCACACTGGGTAATAAGATACAGATAATTCAAAAAAACCACAGTGCTCACCTTGAGTCTGCTCCTACATTTATAAGGCAACACCTGTGTATATTAATAGAAATAAACATTTTTTGATGAAGCTGTATAAAAATATGCAAAGAGGCTGGGTCAACACAGGAACTAAACACCCAGGGAAGTCTGGGAAGAGCCAGGAGTTAAAGAAAGGAGATTTTTAACCAAAAGAGGGAAGCTGTCAAACCAAAGGCCTAGTAGTGCCTGAGCTACTCTTCAACACAGAATAAGCCACAAGTCTTTAACCACTTCACATCCAGGATCAACACTCTCCTTCTTATCACCTACATAAGTCATGAGGACTCAAAACCAAAACACCTGTTCCCCAACAGTGCCTTGACTCACACACTTAATCCCTCTGTTCCTAAGGAGGAAGTCTGGACCCTAATTGCCAAAGCCTTCAACAATGGAAAATATATAATTCTCAAAACACTGTTCAAAAGCTGTCAAAACTGCCAAAGTTCAAAGTGCAGGCAAGATAATTCACTTAGCAGGCACTAAGGAAGGAGTCCTGCCACCTCCATGTGCACTGGCACAAGGATGTGCTCCTCTCTACCCAGCACTGAACAGAACATCCTAGTCCAGGGGAGCTTTGGGGGGGCTTCATTGGAACATAAATCTTTCTGGAAAGACACCCAAGAGGAAGATGATTAATCATTGCAGCAGAGAGAGCAATAGTGGCAAGTTTGCACCAGCTGAGGATTTCCCACCTAGAAACTTAATTGAAGGCATCAGGATACTGAGAAGATAGTAAAATAGTAGTTTCAACACATACACAAACACAGCATTTTGAGTGCCTGCACACTAGGCAGGTCTCATGCAGCAGCAAGAGATGCAGTCAACCTCTTGCTTTTCCTTTGTGTTCAAAACCAAAAGGAGAGACTGCATTTGGTGCTGTAAGAGTGACCTCTCCCATGTCCCTCTCTGCATGAGACTTACAGTTTTGTACACAAAAAGAACCAGCCACAGGTAGAGCAAAGGACACTCACAGCTTGTCAGGTGCCATAAAGTATGAACACGTGAAGATGCTTTATACCAACCAAATGTTCATAAATTGTATTTTCCATTGAAAACATAAAGTTAGTAACTCCATCTAACCATTTCCCTGAATTTTCAACAAAAATGTTCACCTTCAGTGGTAATTCTCAAAATACTCTTTAAGATCAAAGACATAACCTAAAAAGCTTCCACTTCATCAACATGAATGAACCTGCAATGTGCATTTGTCCCTTGAAAACGAGCACCTGAATTTGGCCGACACAAGCAGTGGTCTCACGCACCAGAATGCGGGATAGTTTTGATTCCTTCCCCTTTTTAAAATTTTGCTTTAATAAACAAGCACTTAATTAAAGATGCTTTTACTTCTCAGGCATGTGACAACACCGAAAAGCTCTCAGCGCACACCCCAGCATCGCTATCGAACAAAGTCACCTCCAGGAGGGAAGCCAGTTCACGGTGGGGCAAAGAAACTATCTCCTCGAGCGCCTGAAACATCACCTCGAGGTCGGGCGGGCCGGGGCTGGCGGCGGCGGGCGGCGAGGGCGGCTCCTCCCTCGCCCGCGGTGGCCGACGGC
>VZTE01001600.1:3091791-3138336 GCA_013397775.1 Eulacestoma nigropectus | reverse complement strand
GTTGTTCCCATTTTTAACACTGGGCATCAAACAGCACTTGCAGAATGCCTCCATCCTTCCCACCCCCAGGACAACAGCTCAGACTAGAACAGTGCTTCTTGAGGAAGGATTTAAAAGTTCACTTCACGACCGTGTCTGTACTAGACTACAGTGACACACAAATGCTTCAGCTGTACTCACAAAATACACATGCATGATGGCATATCCAGACCAGGTCTGATTACCTTATTGAGTACAGTTGGCCCCAAATTATCTTTTGTCTTGAACTATTTGCCAGCATTTTGTCAGGCAGAGATGGTTCTGTTTTGGAGGAGGAAGGTGGACCAGAAAGCATCCCAAGATTTCTTCAAGCTCTATTTTCTTGTGGACCTTGTTCTGGTTAAAATCAAATCCATAGCATCATATTTGAACTATTAGAGCTTATGAAGCAGAACAAACTGCTCGGATACTTCTTCAGTGCAGGGAATAGCCAGAGATCCAGTTGTGTGAGATATTCTTCAAAAGCTGTGGAAGAACAATGCAACTGCTTTCCTACATAAATCAATGAGCCATGTAAAATAGAAGCCCATGTCCAGCAGCGGTCAGTTATGCCAAAGTCAGAGGGAGATGCAAAGTAGCACTTGGTGTAAAGTCATTGCCAGCATATCACACAGTGGTGACCATGAGTTAATACCATTTGCTTTCAGAAAAACAAGGCAGCTGTTGGATAATTCACACCCACTTCCCCTGTGGCTTTACACAGAACATAACTTCTCAGAACTGGCTGGTATTGATAGTTGCTGAGCAAATTATTCATGCACAAAGACCTTCTTGCTCTTTAAAATAAAAAACACCTTGTCTTAAAGAAATGAAAATCTGGGACCTTTTACATATTCCCAAGGTAGTTTCCAAGACAGGATATGAAAAGCAAAGGCTGCACTTAAAAACCTGCATTAACTGAACGCTTGTGTTAGAGAGGGAGTAGCCGCCTTACCCTAAGAAAAGACAGGTGAAAGTTTTGAGGTGGCAGTTTACTTTATCTGCTTGGGCCAGCTCATGAGGGAATCACTCCATGCCACAGAGGGCTCATCCCCAGCTCCTGCCGCGAGGCTGCTCCATGGCACAGTGTCTGTGGTGTGCCTGGTGTGGAAAAATAGTTCACCCACTCACTGACACAAACCTTCATGGTTACCAGGTGTGCCAAGATGTGAAGGTCAGCGCAATCAACCCTGCATGTTTGCCACCATTTGGAATCAAACACCTCAGACTGCAGAGCACATTTCTGCACAGCCCTCCTTCTACAGCTTCAAAACATTACGTATGCTTGGCACCTTGCTACCTTGACACTGAAACACTGTCATCAGGCAAAACTGCCTCCCTTGAATAATGTACTGAATGCCAAGGAACATAAACCATCCTACAGCAGGAAATTTTGTTTGCTTTAAGCAAACTCAGCTACCAAATCCAAATTATTTTTGCTATAAGATAGGTTTGATAAAAAATATTTCTATAAAGTTATCCTTTGGAGGGTTTGAACTGCAGGTTTGGCTTTCTTACTGACTCTGCTTCAACACTCAAATGAAAGCTTTTTATTTCCCTACGTTCCTTTTTTTTAGCTTGGTCAAAGATCACTGCTCTTGCCTGACAGCAGAGCACATCTTCTGAAGTCCAAGTCAGAGCCCATGGGTGCTGTCTGTCTGTCAGCACTTGCACTGGGGTCCCTGGTTTCAGAGATGTAAATACTGACTTGAAATCAACCAAGCACCATTTCTAACACAGTTTCCAAATCTTCCATGCTAAAGAGCTCCTACTGTCTTAGGAAAGGATCCAGCAAGCAGAGACAGGTCTGCTCATGGATCAGTTCCCTCCTCTTACATTATTGCAGATATTTACCTGAAAATAAGATGCTTTGTTCATTAAATAGCATCTATTCCTTCATGCATTCCCCTTTTAAAATCCAGATTTATTTTAGTCTTGGTATCATAGGCTACCTGCTGCAGAATTAGTAGGCTACATTAACAGGATCAGAAAAAACACCTCATTTTTTGCAACTCTTCTGTACAACAAGCCAAGAGTGGGGAGAAGCATAAGTTTATACTGTCTCAGCAGGGCTATTTTCTACTGGAAAGCTTTTGGATTTGTCAGCATTAGATTATGAAATTACTTCTATTTCTTAGCATCCCCCCTTCAAGGTAATACATCCACAGGAACTCTTGAAAACTGATTTTTTCCCTACCCCTGACAGAAGGACTATCAGTATCCAATACAAACTCCTGGCCATGCCCAGCCCTCTCCCAGATAGTGACCATACAGCACCAGAGAGAGAAAGTAGGACAAAATCTGTGCAGCATATGGTCCATGAGGCGACTCCCCTGGTCCCGCAGCTGCTGAGGGGGAGTGGGAGCCGCGTGGCCTCTCCAGAGGCCACAAGCAGCAGCCAAGTGGCCCATGAGGCTGTGGGGAGCCCAGGTCGGCTCTCGGCCAGTGACAATGTGCACAGCATTTGGCTGGCAGAGTGGCACTTATGTACTGCAGGGAGCAGCCAAGCTGCCCCCCTTTGGTTCTGCACAGCCCAAGGGGCTGGATGTTGTCTTGGCTGAAGAGTGATGGAGGGTGGCTCTTGCAGTGATAGGGGCCACGGGCGTGAAGGCCTCCAGGGATGCAAATTCAGGTGCTGCATTGTAGGAGTCTTGAGGCATTACAGATGGCAGAGATGAGGAATGAGGAGGGACCCAGGATCTTGAGGAGAAGAGGAAAGGGAAATTGAGGGTTAAATATTGTGGGTGCAGGGAGTTGTGGCCTAGTAGTGATGTTTGATGGCCTCTAAAATCCAATGTGCCCATGAGAGCTGGCCTGCACTGGGTTGTCTGTCCAGGCTTCAGGAAACCAGCTTCACCTCAGGGAGTACCTTCACTGTTTGCATTTGCAAACACCAGACCCACTGAAGAGTGGGGTGTGGATCTGAAATGCCTGCACAGCTCACTTGAGACCTGGTCAGGTAGAGTAGCATTTATGCTTTACATTTTTCTCGGTTTTTAATGAGTGAGTTTTGTATTCCTTAAGATTGCTGGCAGAATTTTCCAAATGGGAACCTGGGTATCACCCAACAACATCGCCTCAATAGTACTCCATTTCACCACAGAGTATAATTAAAAGTGAAACCCTTCTCTTTCTGATGAGCTTCTTGTGAGACATTCTGGTTAAGAGTTCGTAATCTTAAACTCCTTTGACCAGATCTACAGAAGGAAAGTGATGGTGACTCTGATTCCTGTGGCATCTCCTGTAGCTTTGGCTGTGCTTGACTCCAGTTGTGCATCCACAGGTGAGCTCTGGAGCAGACAGACCTTGAATCCAGCAAGGCACACACAGTGGCACAGCCCACCAGATCACCCAGAGCAGACGAATTATGTTACCTGTTGCACAACAGCCTCAGGTTACTTAAGCAATAACCCAATACTCACCACAGGAGCAGAAGTTCTACAGATTATCACTGAATGCAACATTTGATATTTATTGCATTATTATATTCTTTAAAATAATATTATTATCTTTACAGGAAAAAACACCACAACCACTTTTTCTTAGCAATGATTGGGTTTTTTCTGTGCTCATTATAAAATTTCTTATATTAGAATGGGATGCTGGGTGGACCTTAAAGTGTTGTACAGACAAATAGGATTTCATAAGCAAGTATGATTCATTACCACCTCCAAATAACAGAATTATCTATTCAAAGACTCCTGAACTATTCTGTATTCACAGAAGGTGAGGTATTACATTTATTAACAAGAAGTATTTGCCTGAGACAGCTTCTCCACATTCTCAAGAGGGCATAAAGGCACTACAGTGTGTGTCAGCCTGTGTAAAGAAAATTAGACACATCAAGAAAAAATTAAAGGACTTAACCTCTTCAATTTTGGCTTCAAAGGGAAACAGTGTAAACTTGCTCTTCTTTCTACTGCCACTAGAATGACCCAAAGAAGCTTGCACCAATACTCAGGCTTTGGGGATGAGAGTGGTCCTGGGTGGATGCATGCTCTCACTCAGACCCAGGCAGCCATGAAGAACAAAAACCAGGAGGCTTGGTGGTTAAGTACCTCTGGGACTGTGAGTTGGTGTTGCCTCACATCACCACTGGCTCATGTCAGCAAGGCACGGGCACAGGTGGCACTGCCTCTTTTGTTTGCTCTTCCGGAAGCTCTTCCAAACTCTCCACAGCAGACCCATAAACCAGTAACATCTTCAACCTGTCCTGATGAAATCTTTCCCTTCTCATTGCAAAAGATGTGTGCTGTGCAGCACTGCCAGCACTGGAGACAGCAGTGTCCCAGCAATTTCCAGGCATCTGGCCCTTTGTTGGTCAAACACATACTCAGGAACCAGCCTGCAGGAGTTTAATGTACGTTCAAATTTTCTGCCAGGTGCCATTAGATTAGGACAGGTTTTCAAGAACGAGGCCAGAAAATCCCAAGCAAGCAGGTGCAAACACCTCATGGTCAACGCTTTTCGTTCAAAAAGTTTAATACCAAATCTTTCATACACTTTGCTCTCTCATCCCATAGTGATCTTCTGTTACAGGCAGCATGGCGGGTGTAAGGCACGAGTAACACTCCATGTAGCTGACCCAGCTGAGTTCTTCTGTGCAGAGCAGACAAGGTGCATTTTCTCATGCTCACTAACTCCGGGTAAGTCTGCAAGCTTGTCTCCTCCTAAGCCTCCTGAGAAGGAAGGGCCTTGCTTGAGCAAATCACCATTAAAACACAGAAAAAAGAAGGTAAGAATAGGCAGGCAGTATTTTTGGACAAGGGTGATTACCAGAGAAGTCCCACAGGAATCTCTTCCAGAGTTTAGATCATATGACAATATCTTCATAAATGATTTGAAAGAGTGAGGAACAAAGATTGACGATGATATGAACTGATTCAAAGCAATAAAACTGAAAGATGACTGTACAGAGTTGTAGTACAACCTTGCAATAAATGGCTGGATGATAAAAAGCCAGATGAAATGTGATATTGATGAATGTGGAATAATACATACTGGAAAGACAACTTTAACTCCATGCACACAGTGATGGGCTCTGACTGGCTTGCTACCACTCAGGAAAGAGATCTTAAAAAGGTTTGTTAAACTGTCTACTCAAAGCTTAGGATGAGTTTGAAAAGGCTAATTTTAATACTATTATTTGGAAATTATAGAAAAAAATTGAGAAAAAAAACAAGAAAATATTGTAAGGATTGTATACCTTCATCTTACCATACATCTCTACAGTGAGCATTGGCATCTCTTCCCAAAGCAATGTAGGAGCAGCAGAAAAAGCACAAAGATGTGAACCAAGGGTGATACAGGGAAGAACCTGAGAGAGATATGGAATCTTCAACCTAAGGAATAGACGACCATGAGGAATATATGTTAGGGTTTATAAAACCTCAAGGCACATAGGGTAGATTAACAGGCAATAATGATTCAACTTCTCACACTATTACTACCACTATTACTTCTACTACTACTACTACTACTACTACTACTACTACTACTACTAGTATTAAGCTAGGAAACCTCACCTAAAATTTTCTAGGAGCAGATTCAAAAACAAGAGGTGCACATAGTGTATTGTTAAACTGGGGAGCTCACTGAGACATGACATTGGTGGAGGTCACAAGTGTATGTGTTCAAACAGTGAATGGAAATAGTTAATGGAAGACAGAATGTATCAAGTATTATTAATCACAAAGATACCATACTTGACTCAGGAGTTTCTTGGCAAAGCCTCCTGGGGAAGTTCTCCTACAGCTTTCACACTTTTGTGCATGTTTCTAAGCATCCACTATCAGTCACCTTATTTTTTATGGGCAGTTCTAAATATCATTCTGCAGTCCCATCAGAGGTGTGAGAATGCAGCAGTGAAACCTAGTAGAAATATAAGTCAAGCTCACAGGGGACTAAATGACACGAGGATGTGCTAACCCAGGTCACAGAAAGAACAGGTGCTTCTTGAAAAAGAGGATTTCTATGGCAACAGTGAAAAATTATGATATTCTTGTTTGTCTTTACATCTTTCGATCTGCAGCATCCTATGGCTTGCACAATCTTTATCTCTCTTTCTGAACATGGGCAGAGACAATCTGCTGACCATCCAACCATCCACTCTCAGCAGTGTAGATTTGGTCCTAATGCTTTCTGGCTGGCAGGGACCTTAAAAATTTGGGAGTATGTAGTCTTTGGAGTGTGCTTAATGAAGTGGAGGATTAAGCTAACAAAATAACACAGAAAAGAACAGTATAGCTAATTAATTGTGAAGATAAAAACAAGACAAGATTTGCTTCTTATAAATTGGGGGAAAATAGGTCATTTTTGGTATTTGAGCTTGTACTTGAACTTGAAAAGAACTTTGCAGATTTCTCCTTTGTATTCCTTCTCACTTTTGGCCAAATTGCCCCACGCCAGCCTCTGTGCACTTAGGATAACCAGTAAAATCTTTAATGAGGGCTGCTGTGCAAGACCTTTTTATAGGCTTCCTATATGTCATGATGCCCAGATTGGTGCAAAAGTGAGCTACAAGCCACAGCTCCTAGACTGAGTCTCAGCCAACCCTTCCACTTGCCAGGGTTCTTCTGCAGGGTGCACAACACAAATCTTTTCACGGGAAAAGCAGTGAACCTCTGGACCTCTCAGAGTCTGGGAAAAAATACAGGTAGCCTTTACTTTCTGCAGGTACAAACATTTCATCCTCACCGTGGGTGTGCTGAGCATCTGCTAGAAGATTTAGGTAGTTGTCAGTACAGACACTTCACACAGAAATGAGAGACATTTCTTATTCCAAACTACTGCTGCCTCGTCTGAGAATGGGTGAGCAGGTGTTAGACATGATTTTGGAGCATCTGCAGTGTGTGAATGCAAGCTATGTATTAAGGAAGGTTATTAATTTTAAATTGATCATCTTAGTGCAGCTCTGAACAGAAACATGTCAAGTTTGGTTGCTAATCTGGGGGGAAGCTGTGCTCAGAGGAGTGCTGGTTAGGTGAAGGAGCCAAAACAAGAGGTACTTTGAACAAGTCTGAGAAATATTGATTTGGATGGACTGTACTGACAGTAAAACCAGTGTGAGCATGGTCTGGTCTGCTGTGCTGGTGAGGGGCTGTGCAGTGTCCCCAGCGGTACTCTCCTGTCCCATGGGTGCTTGTGCCAGCACCGTGCCTCCACATGGGCACAGTTAAAATGCCCTTTAAATGTCAGTGAACAAAGTAAGGAAGACATCAATTAGATATTTACTCCACCTGACTTTATGCCTTCTGTGATGTCAAAATCTAGTATTATAAAATGGAGGAAATTTATCAAGAAAACTAAGTATCTAGAAGAAAAGGCCCTAGGTGGCAGGACAGGTGACAAGGAAAAGACAGGATGTCCACTCTGCTGGTGCTATCTCTCAGATAAACCTTCTCTTCCTGAGCAGGTTGTGAAGCCTAGGAGAGGGCTGTTGTAGCAGCAAATTCACAAGTAGGTTAGCACCTCTCAACAACTGAAGGACAGCAAGTTGGGGTACTAGACAAAAAAGTAAAAAACTGCTGAGGGACAAGAGTAGAAATGTAATTATGGAAGATAAGACCTGCCAAAGAGAATATTTAATTCTTTGAGGAGATTATGTGTTTGATTTATAACTGCAAAGACATAATAGAGTTTTGCAAGGTTTCTTTCTGAGCTCCATATTGGCATTCTGATTAGAAATTGTCAATATACAATATTAATAAAGCATTGTGTCAATAAAGAAGTGACTATTTAACAGCTCAAAAAACTGTTTTCTTCATCAAACAGATTTGTTATCTATGGGATGTTATGAAGACCAGCAGGATTTTGGTACCTCTCCAAAATTTTTATCCATTATCCTTAAGTCACAAAATCCCTGTCGGTAAAATTTCAAATGCAGTAACGCTTGGGCAGGGCAGAAAGATCTGGGACATGTAGCAAACTGAGACTTCTAAAATGCAAGGCATTTAAAGAAAGTCAAATGCAAAGCTGACCTGACCCAAGCAAGGCAGACCAGCCCTAAAAAGAGCTGTATCTTAGAAGTGGCTCTGGAGCAACCAGTGCAATGCACCATGAGCATTCAACGGTCTTAAAAAATGCAAAGGGGTTGTCTCGTGGGCAGACAGGCAATAGAAGTAATGCACCGCGTTAAGGAAAACATGGAGAAACTGGATATTTTTGTCTCAGCCCTTTCCAGTGCCTCCAGATCATAGAAACCACCTCATACTGCAGCCCTCATACTGTGCTGATTTCTGAGGCTCTTCCCCACACTCCCTCCAAAAAAGCCTGCACCCATCTTACTCCATTATGCTGCTTTCCTTGGATTTTAATCTCCTGTTATGTGAAACCTGAGTTTGCCCAATACTTGAAAAGCAGGCACTTGACAGGAATATAAGCAGCTCTGGAGAAACACCGGTCTGTAAACAAATGTTCTCCTGACAGCTGGTAAGAGCAGACAGGGAATGGGACCAGCAGTGTTCATGGCACCGCTAAGGAATCGGCGGCGGCCAAGGGTGCTGCTGCTGGGGCATGCACTGCTTTGTCACAGCACTTCATTTCTCAGTGTTTTTGAACCGCCAGTGCTGTACACATGTCACTTGCTAATTTATTTTTAGCTAATGAAGTTTCTGAGAAGCAAATCAGATTGCTATTGACACTGAGTCTAATGCAGCCCCTTCTTTGTCAGAGTTAGTTTCTGAAATGAAGTTATAACAGTGCTGTAAAAAATACTTGATGTGACAGGCCTGGAAGATGAAATGGTTTGTTGTTGTCAGTCTGTGCTAATGGAAGCTGAGCTGAATTGCTCAAGAGCAACAAATTATATAGATTTAGGGCACAGAACAATTTCAGCTACATCACCTTAATGTTCTTTGCAATGAAAACAAATTGCTTTGTGCTATATAAAGTGGTGCCAGTGGGAGCTGGAAAGTTCAAAATGACACAAGGACATTGGTAGGTTCCTCAACCAGCTCAGAAGAAGCGTGACAGAGTGAAAAACAAGGAAGGAACCTCACTGGTTCCTTCCAGAAGAATTTGGTCCCCAAGACAGAACCCTGAACCTTTGTTTAGATACTACACTAAGCCAAATATGAAGAAATATTCTTGTTTTATTCATAACAGTAACTGCTGATCATTTGCCTTTATCAAAGTATCCATCAAACTTCACTTAAATTTGCAACACCTCTGAAGCCTGGCCTGTGTCTCAAAGTGTTTAGTCATTTAACTGCAGTGATATAATTGCAACAGAAGAAAAAACAACCTTAAAATAAGTGGCTCTACCAAGGAGCTGTTAATTAAACACAGTTTATTTAAACTGTGCAAAGCAATGTTAGCACTCTGATGAGCTATTATTATTTCTATGGTGTGGCACCTCAGGCTCCCAACAACACACCAGCATCACTCTGTACTGGGTGCTAGACAAATATACGAATCTGAAGCCAATATTTTTGTACTAGGCTTTTAATGTCCAAAATATATTTGGAAAATATCAAGTTTTTAATTGACATGGAATGGCCATATCCTTGTTTTAAAGAAGAGGAAAACTCAAGTCAGTTCAACACTTCTTTCTATTACAAAAGTGGAAAAGGAGACATTTACACATTTCCACAGAAAAGACACCTTTGCCTATAAAGACATTGGGTTGCTGATCCATATAATCATATAATAAGGTCATATAATGAATTTGCTACTCCTTCCCAACCCTGACAATGGAGAAGCACTATATTTTCTCTTTTGTAGATAACTACATTTTAGTGCCACTCTTTTGTATTAACAGTGATTTTTTTCAGGAATAAACCTTCTTTGCATATGTATGTTCATAAACACCTCAAGGCTAGTCTTTAAATCTTAATAGTCTTACTAGATACAGACATATCTACCTTTCGTACTGGAAAAAAATATTGGAATAAATCTGGATGTCATTATATCTGTGTTGTTACAACTGGCCACCAGCAAGACTGACTTTTGACCAGGTTGGTGAGCCAGATGCAAGAGTTGTAGTGCTGTTCAACAGACAACACAGCTGTGAGAGAGCTCTGGGACTACTCTGGTAGGTCTCAGTTGAGAATCACCACAGTCACTGATGATCTATTTTGCAATAAAAGAGAGCTCTTACAGCCTTGACAGGTATATATTGCTTGGATCACATCCCATTTCCACCTTTTGATGCTTAGATGACACGCTAAGGACCTTGTTCACTTTCAACTAATGTTTCTACTAACTAACTTTTCGCTAATGCATCCAGCAGAAAAGCATCATAAATACTTCTGGAGACAGACATTAATTGTATGGCTTTCAGGAAACGTGTGCTTGGCCAAAATGAAATACATGAAAGAAGTGGCAGTCAGATGCACAGAAAGCAAAAATCACATTGTATGAGCTGGATGACTTTTCTTGCAGCATGAAAAATGGATTATCTTGGGAACATAAGCAAATTCTAAGAATAAATGTATTTACTTAACCACTGGCAAAATAATTTGAATATCAAGTACATTTGTAGAAGATCAAAGTCTATTCAAGGATGACTAAAATGGACTAGTCTGATGAAGCACATGGCCAGAGAAAAAATATTCTCCATTCTATGCTCCATCAAAATTATACAGGTTTCCAAATGGCCTCCATTCCTTTGAAAACATTATTAGTGCTTTGGTTATTCATGTACAGAGGTACATTCAACAAATCCATAAAGTATCTGTGTGAAGCTGTGTATCCCAGTGCAGCCATTACACCGACACCTTTCCACTCACTCCCATGCAAAAGTTAAATTTAAGCCTAAGATGGCCTTGCCTATGAACTAATATCTGTCAAAAATTACTCTGCTGAGCAATGGCTATTTTATTATTTGACACCACATAGAGGAATTGTAGGCAAAACCCATGCTGCTGTTACAGAATCCAGATGCTGAGAATCTCCCCAGTAAAAAGAGGATGTGGACACACTGCAGCAAATCCAGTGAGGGCCACTATGGTGATGAAGGGATTGGAACACTCATCACATGAGCAGACGCTGAGAGGTGGGACTGTTCAGCCTGGAGAAGAGAGGGCTCAGTGAGATTCTATCAATGCATTTAACTACCTGATGGGGAGGGAGCAAAGAGCACACAGTCAGGCTCTTCTTCGTGGCACCCAGGGGCAGGACCAGAGGTATTGGGCACAGACTGAAACACAGGAAATTATTTTTAAATATAATGAAAATACTCCTCTTACCATAAGGGTGGTTGAACACTGGAACAGACTGTGAAGTCTCCACCCTTGGAGATACTCAGAACCCAAGTGGACACAGTCCTGTGTGACCTGCTGTGGGTCACCCTGACTGAGCAAAATTTGGATCCATTGCTCTCCAGAGGTCCCTCATGCTAGTACCACAGCATCCTTGCCCCACTTTAAGGCCTGGTAGAAAGCAGAAAACATTCTTGAATTTTGCAAAATTTTATTACTTGCTTTCCTTCTCCTCTTCTACCTCGCTCTTCTCATATCCTTAATTTATTTCTTGTGAGTCTTTTTGACCTCTGACCAGCAATTTTATGAGGCAGCTGGCCAAGTTTTGCTATGGCTGGACTGGATTATGACTGGACAGGATTATGGTGGGACTGTGTCTCTTGTGGTAAAGGCTATCCTGGTGCCGAGGACATCTCCTTTATTAAAGCAACTCTTGGTCTTCTATCTTAAAAACCAAAGGAAGATGAATGATAGTAATGCAAACCTGGCATGCTAAAATCAAGCAACTCAATACTACAAATTTTGAACCTGACCTCTTAAATTCCTGAGGAAGAAACCCTTTCATTAAGGCCTGGAGAAGAGAAAAAACAGAAAAATAATTAAAAAAAANATATATATATATATGTATGCCATTTACAGTTCAGTTGTGGTACTAATAGCTTGTCTCATTTTGTGTGACAGGATAGTATACTGAGGTAGGAAATAGAAATGAAGGGAACATTCATAAAGATGACAGCAAGCACAGTAAATCCTCAGGATCCAGGCAGGGCAGGACACTCACAAACGTACCGCTGTCCCTGACAGCCCTTTGCCAGGGGTCTGTCACTGATGAGACAGGTCTTGGCCTGAGACACTATCACGCCTTTCCTGCACATACAGGGGATGATAACTAGTTTGCTTGGATGGGGAAAACCAGAATTTTCATTAAATCTGGTACCTGGGCAGGCAGCCTGCTGCCTGCTGAAACCTGACATATGTGACTGGTTCAGCCTCACAGGAGGCAGAGAGAGCGGAAATTCAGGGTACGGAATAACTCATACTACAAGCAGAACAAGAGTTAAAAAAAAAGAAAAAAAGATCACTTAGGTGCAAACCCCTGCTAGGTATAAGACAGATGGTTTTCCATGGCCAAGAACCAAGATTTTTTTTACTATTGGCCAGAAATGGCATTAAATCATGTTATTTATTTATTTATTTACTTAGTCTTCAATTAAAAATACCAATGAACCAAATCTGACAGTGTTCAAATTCAGTTTACTTCAGCCTTACCATTTCATCCACTGATGGATGATGGGTTTAATTCCTTTTTGATCTTTGCTGTATAGAATTTTTATAAGGGCTGCTGACAGTTTCACTCTGCATCAGCTCCCAAGACTTTCCAGCAGCAAACTCACTTGGGCAGGTATGGCAAGAGCAAGACTTGCTCCTCTTTCTCCTCCTGGAAGATGATGTCATGGTGATTGCAATGACATCATCTGTACACTGGGAGAGAAAAGCAGTCCCACACATCTCCAGCCAGGGGTAGGGGAACAGGAAATAAAAGACTCTGTGCAAGATGTGCTGCAGAGGCTGTGTCCCTCCTCAGCACAGCCACACTGTTCACCCTGATGGAAGGTCAAGCCCTCTGCGAGCACGTGGTACCTGGAGGTGGTGATCACATCCCTGCTACCAGCAGTACCAGACTCCCAGCACAGGTTCACAGAAGGGTGGAGGTTGGAAGGGACCTCTGGGAGTCATCTGGTCCAAGAGTGGGTATCTGCACTCATGGAAACATTATTTGTGTTGTTTCATTCTCTCCAAACTGTGCGAAGTATGCTGAGACCCTCATATCTAGCTTTGCTTATTAGATTCTTGGAAAAAAATGGGCTATGAAATCTATTCATCTCTTTCTCTCACATTTTTTCAAAGTGCTGCCATGCGCATTTTGAAGTGATGGTCTGGCATAGCATCATACTCAGCCAAGTTTTGCTGAAGGTGAGGATCATCTGGGGGCAAGGTGGTGACACAAGCAAGCTGACAGCAGAGCTGTGCTTGGGGCAGAAACACAGAGTGTGAGAGGGACTGGCCTGCTCTGTGTGACAGGATCTTCCACTCACCACACCGGCAGCACCGAGGGCTGTCATAGCCAGTCCAGCCTCACCTGAGATACTGAGTTAAAAACACATAACATCAACCAAACACAAGGCAGAAAGGAATAACCTACAGGAACTCAAACTCCAGGATGACAAGACCAAGGGAGAAGAAGTCATGGCCGTGGGACAAGGGGCCAGCAGCGAGCAAGGCATAGCACTGCCAGGCTTGGAGAGGTCCCACCTCCTCTGCTCTCAGCCACTTCCCAGACAGGGAAGGGGCCGGGAAGCATTTCAGGGAGATGATGGGATGCAAAAGATGTGGTCTGGGAAAAAACCCGATACATTAGGTAAGTCTTTATCTCAGGGCTGACTTTGAGATATTGGCAAATGAAAAGAGTTTGTACCACATAATTACTTCTAAAACAAAAAATGATGGATTTTTTTCATGTAAGAAAGGTCTGGTTATGTGATCCAGCTGGATTTTTATTTAAAATCCTCTCTCCCAGATTTTGTCATAACATTTTTGCAAAGCAAACTGGCCAAGGACTGAATTACAATAAGCCAGAGTGTTAAATCTGTTAGTTCACAAGGTCTTAATTTTCTCTTTGTTAAATGTAGTTAAAGTTCTTTTACAACACCTTAAAAGTGTTATTTAAGAGAAAAAGTGATTTTAGCAGTCAGAAACAGGACAGAAGGTGTCAGGGCTTATGAATCAGATTGTAAAGGGTAAAGCAATGAAAATCCACTGATTTCCACTAAACTAAAGCCATTTTACACCACCTGAGCATCTGCTCTTTCAGCTTCAGCTCACCTCCACTGCCAAATCGCTGTTGTGATAATGTCCTTCAATGGAGGACATCCATTATTGGAAACAATATGATTTTTCTTCCCTTTCTGCTGTTCCAAAGATAATTACAACTAGAGAGTCTCAAGAAAGGTTGTCTTTGCTTTGGTTTTGTACAAGGACATTATTTTGCAGTGTTGAACACAAGGTTTAATCACAGCTTGCATTTCCTTAGTCATCCTGAAACACAAACACCAAGGGAATTCAGCCCTTTGAGCATCGCTGTGCAGGCTCACATGTGTCCTGTCTTCCTTGGCCATGGTGGGGCAGAGCCACCTCCTCCAGGGTAGGTTTTGGAGGGCTCCCTGCTAACAGACCGGCTGTCCGGCCTCTCTGTCCAGCTCTCCATCCTCATGCACATTTCATGGCCTTGGATAAGAAAGGAGAGGCAGGCATCACATGCCTGCTCATTGAGCAGATAAAATAACTGAAATGCTGAAAGAGAGCCATGAGCCCCCAGTCCCACATGGAGAATGGGAAGCAATGGGGCAAGATGCAGAGGGAAGGGCTTTGCACTGCTGTAGAGGACACCATGGCCCTTCAGGCAGGCAGCACAGCGAATTTATCAGTGTTTTATGAGTTCTGTCTAGAGGTCAGATCGAATGTCTGACCAATCCCCCGGGTCTCTCTGGGGATTTACTCCATCATTCACCCTCAAGATTTGCAGCCTGCAGGTGACCCATCTTTGCTCATGGATGCATTTCACCAGAAGTCCCAGTGTCTGAGTAGAGGCAGGACCCAGTTGTACCCACACCTGGCATTCCTGTGCTGGTTCACAACTACTCATAAGTCTTTTTTAGGTTATGCTCTTCAGAATTGGGTGAAAGTTGTGCATCTATTGCTTGCTTTTAAGTGTGCAGCCTGCAGGAGATAACCTATCATGGACTGAGTGTGCCATAGGAGAAATCTTCACAATCTGGGGAGTGAAAGCTTTGATCAGCTTTAGGTTTCATAAATTTCCTTTTCTAGGTAACAAGCTTCACCTTAGAAAGGGCAGCAGAGTGCATAGCAAGGACCTCAACATCCCAGCGTGGTGCAGACAAGCCTCAGAGCCTGCGGAGCAGCCACAGCCATCCCAGCACATTCAGTCAATGTTAACAATCTTTCCAGACCACTGCCTGTGCAATAAAGCTGGGGAGAGATGAGACTCTGAGGAGTCCCACACTCTTTCCAAGTAACTCAGTCTCACGCCTGAGAGACAGTGATCCTGCTGGCCAGAGAGGAGGCAGGCTGCCAGCACTGCACGGGGAAGGGGTTTGCTGATCATTCCCTGAAGCAGACACAATAGCTTCAGTCACCAGAGCTGTCTTTCAGCAGCACAGAACTCATGTTTGTGGCTGTTAGTCAGTTGCAAGTAAGCAAATTACATTATTTTAAAAAACCTCTGTGAAAGAATATGCCTTGAAAACACATGAAATGGCATGACTGTCCCTTTTTCCATTCTCAGACCTGCTGTGGGATGATTCCTGCCAAGGATGCCCACGTCCTTATGGTGGCACCCCTGGAGCACCAGCAGGCTCCCCTGCCTGCCTCAGCCCTCTGTACCGTCACACTGCAGGCACTGTCCCACCAGGGAAAGATGCCCACTCTTACCAGAGGTCTCCCAACCCAAGCCAGCAGTTCCCAGCCACAGCCTGGAATGGCAAACAGGACCATGATCCCCATCCAGAGAGGGACTGTCAGCAGCACAGTTTGAGTTGCTGATCTGGGCAGCTGCTCCAGACCCAAATTAGGCGGTGGGGTTGAGACTGCCATCACAAAATGCTGCATTTTGCAAGCCTGGCATTTGGCCCGAAGCTCACCAAATGCAGAGGAAAAAGCTCTACATTTCATGACATTTGGATTAGACCCCCCAACTTTAGTATAAAATAATGTTCCCTTGGCTTACTTTTCTTTCCATTATTTAAAATAAAAACAACACAAACACCCAGTAAAAGAGCTGTTACTTGAACCTACTAGATAAGTCCCTCTAAATCCTTATTCTCTTGTATTCCAGGACATCTGTGCCTATTAAGAAAAAGAAACCATTATCTGCTACAAGGCAGGTGTTTTAGCTGTATTGGAAGTTAGAAATCAGAGTCTGGCTAAAAACAAATTCGATTCAATGAGAAGTTCTTTAATTTAACACACAAATTCATTTGTTTTGGCTGATCAGTAGTGATAAAAATAGATAAGCTTTGAAATAATTAAAGAAACATTTAACTGGAATAAAATGTTGACTACAAATGCCTTCTGAATGAGAATAATTTTCACTTCAGTTTTCTGAGAACAGATTTGGAGCTGACAATGTTATGGACCAGTTTTCTAATACAGGGGTCCTTGGCTGCTTAGAGACTACAGAACTCATGTGCTGCATTTGAGAGTAACCATCTGACTTTAGAATGTGGCATTTAAAGTGATGGCATAATTTTTTTAATGCCCTTACTTGCACATTGTGTTCCAATCCTTTTTTGGTACACAATTAAATACTCTTAAAACCTGAAAAATATATAGTAGGAAAAAATTTACAGCTCTTATTTTCTGAAGTTCTTCTTCATTTATTCCCTTCCTGAACTGCTCAGAAACTGTGAGGATCTTGATAAATCTGGAAGTATCCTCCTCTAAAGAGTTACATAGTGTTTTGCAGTACAATAAAGAAGCTGTGACATTGTTGAGTGGTTCTTCATCTCCGTAAGAAGTAAAGTGTGACTTCTTTGATTAGTACTTCTTGCTCTAAACTGAGGGGTAACTGAGGGTGATTTGTATGAGATGGAAATTGGTGGATTTCCTAAGAAAAAGGAGTTTAGGCAAAATCTAGAAAGCTGGTACTGGCCTATCACGGTGAAAAGTCTGCATTGGGAACAAAAGCAAAGCAGCTTTTGTTTTTTAAGTTCACGAACCAGGACACCTGGAGCACTCCTTGACAGGCATTTGCATCATTTCCACTGGAGAAGTTATCAGAAAATATTAATAAAAATAATTCAACAATATTTTCCAAGAACAAGTATCAGTTATTTTCTTTGTTTTTTAGTAATTTTCTTTGGTTTTACATCCGCAATGACAGCCCTGTAGCAGATTCTTATGTTCAAACAGGGTGTCATGGGCTTTGCTGATGCATATGAACATCATTCGTAACAGAGTCCATGGTATTATTTTATTATAGTGGTCTGTGTGATTTTGTGTACATTGCAATTACATCAAGATCTCTTTTCTTTTTCAAATAGCTTGAAAATGCCGCACATAAGAGACAATTCAGACAATCCTCCAATATTTTTATTGTGTCACAATTTCCAAGGGACACTGTTATATGAAGTAAATGTTTAAGCCATCAATATTGCAGCAGGAGAGTGAGCAA
The DNA here is from genome assembly GCA_013397775.1 of Eulacestoma nigropectus. Classification (NCBI taxonomy): domain Eukaryota; kingdom Metazoa; phylum Chordata; class Aves; order Passeriformes; genus Eulacestoma; species Eulacestoma nigropectus. The sequence continues at coordinate 3,120,867 of VZTE01001600.1, read as the reverse complement.
CAGAGTTGGTACATGGGCTGATCATGGAACTGGGAAGAAGGGCAGAACTCCAGGGCTGTCCTCCTGCTTATGCCACCAACCTGAAGGGTCATATTCTGACCATCTTCCAGCAGGGATTTCCTTCCATTAACTGTCTCAGGGTGGGTACAATCCTGCCTTATCATCAGTAACATTTTACACACAGGTGTAAAACAGACCAGTTAAGTTCACTATACCAGGTAAGAACCTTTTCTATTTTTATTACCCAGTAAAGACAGTCTGAAAGTCAGGCGTATTTAATATTAACAAGTGTCTTGGGAAACCCTGGGATTCCTATGCAGTGCAAGAGGAAAACATCAAAACCACTGAGAGCAAAGGGTATCATTCTTTGTCACCTCACCCATATATTTCTAATTGTGTTCTCTATACGTCTTTATAAATAGAACCATCGTGCAGTTAATGTAGTCTCTGAATGAAATGTAAGCTCATTCTAGACACCTACATTAACAAGGAATAGGGATAACATTGGTGAATCTTCTAATGAAAAAAGAAAAGCTACAGAAAGATCCTAGACTGTGCCGAGAAAGTCTCTGCCTGTATGAATGCAAGTGCTTTAATCTGCATGACAAAGGTCCCCCTCCCCTTCCGAGCTGCCCCAGCATGGCACTGGCTATTCATTCCATGCAGTCCCCGTGCTAGAGTGTGGAAAAAGAGGCTGGACCCGTGCGAGCAGTGCCACGACTACGTCTTGCAAAACACAGAACATTAAATTCTCAGAATACGTGCATTCACTGCCTTCCCTCATGCAGGGCAGGACTGCTCACAGTGTTTCCTTTGCGCGGCAGTCAGACCCTTTGCTACATCAGAGATTTTGCAAGCCTGGCTCTGAAACACATTGCAGAGGTTCGATTACTCATTCGCTATAAAACTCTGGATGGTAATAAGAAGTCCCTGAGACGCAACTGCTGTGCTGCGGTTGACACAACAGAAATAAGAAATGAGGCAGAGACAAAGGAAGGAATGTGAATCACCAAAATCCCCAGTAAAGCGGACTCCAGTCTGAAACACAGGTTGCCTGTTGATACGGCTTTGTGTGGGGAGAAGCAGCGAGACCTCACCGAGATCCGCAGGGAGGTGATCCCACCGAGAGATCTACTGGCTGATGCCAGCCTCCAGACACGGGGCCCTGCCCGGGAATGGTGCTGGAGCCAGGGCAGGGCAGCTCCCCAGATGGACAAGCACAAGAGCCCATCTGCCCCTCTGCCTCCCCAGACGGTACCAGAGCTGTGGCAGAACTCTCTGAACCAAGCGGATTTCTTTAATCGAGTAGTATGTGTCACTTTTGATTCACACTTACACTTCTGCTCCCCAGACACACTGATTCAGCTACTCTGTCTACTCAGTGTATACTCGAACCAGACTGCAAAAGCTCAGGCACTCCAGCGCCAAGCTCTGCTCTGAGCCGCATGGTGAAAGCTGAAGTAATTCCAGTGAAGACAAAGTCTGACACAAAGTAAATATGCAGACATTGGACTTTTTTTCCCTTTACCACTGACTTCTCACATTCAGTTCTAGCCAAATCTCTCCCATGTTTTTGGCAGGATCCTCTCTCTGATCAGACAGAGTTTCTGATAAAGACAAGATGTATCTTGCCTAAAGCAGGATTCTACTAAAGACAGAACAGTTTGTTGGTGGTTTTTTTATTTCAATCAAGTAGCAACTGGTAGAAAAAGAAAACAACAAATTCAAAATCTAAAAATTTTTAATTTTTTAAAAACTTGCCCCGCAAATCTGTGCCCATAATTTATGTGAGATATTGAACTATCTACTTCCTTGCTGTTACTGATAGTTCAGTAGGTCAGGACTGCAGAAACTTCTTATCATGGGGCACAGAGACTCTGTGCCAGATTCTGATCTCAGCTGCACGTGCTGTAATTTACCTTATGTTCATATTGCACTAGAATAACTGAGATGGAAATGTATTTTACTGTTCGAATCCTTTTGCCTGTAGAGTTGAAGCAAAGGGAAGCTTTACTTTGAAACGTAGGAGCAGTGAAATGATTAACGAAAGCTAAATAGGGCAGTTTCAGGCTGAAAAATGTATGATTCACAGCAACTTGTTCAGACATATTCCTAAGTCATATACATTATGGCAATTCAATTATGTAATAGAAGGGATCATGTACTGTTGCGTGCCCACAGTTCCCACTCACTCGACTAAATGCAGATGGGCGCATGCTACACAGAAAGTAACACACAAAAGAGAGGGAGAGAGAGAAAAGCGGTGCTGGAATTTAAGAAAAAAACACATAGCAAAAATAATACCCAAGTGGCAAGTTCTGTACACCATGAAGTATTCATTTGCTCAACTGTAGCAAAAGGCCGGGCAGGAGAGCATCCCAGCAACAAGCCAAGGCAATCTCAGCATAGGATTAATGCCATTAAATGGAGGGGAAATGTCAGAGCATGCATAAGAAATCTGAAGACTTCAGACAAGCAAGTACCACTGGATGTGGGTGTTTCTATTATAGAGCTAGATGTAGAATTTCAAAGCCTTTCCAGTACATTTCTCCACCTAAATCAGAGATTTAAAGGCTAGTAAGTGTTGCCTCAGCTTCTTTAGCCATTTGATAAAATCTAGCAGTGATTTCTGAAGAGTATGAGAAGTGTGCAGGTATTTTGTAGACCACTCACACCCTCATTACTGCATCTTCCATGAGCCTAGGACACTTCCTACTTCATTCAAAGATGTACTGTCTTCAAAAAACTCCTGGGTTGTTTACGTGCTAGAAGACATAGGTCTTTGGGAACATGCATCCTCACAGATTGGTGTCATATCAATCTCTTTTGAAAGTAGTGGTGGCAAACAGCAGCTGAACATGAGGGATGTTGGCAGTGCTCACAAAGATAATTACTGTTTACAGTGATGGGAAATTTTTAAAGGGGAAATGGCCTCAAGTTGTGCCAGAGGAGGTTTAGATTGGATATTAGTAAAACTTTCTTCATTGAAAGTGTGGCCAAGCATTGGAACAGGCTGTCCAGGGAAGTGGTTGAGTCACCATCTGGGAAGGGATTTAAAAGATGTGTAGATGTGACACTTGGGGACATGGTTTAGTGGTAGACTTGGCAGTGCTGTGCTAACATCTGATCTTAAAGGTCTTTTCCAACCTAAACCATTCTATTATTGTGAAAAACTCATTCAGTCCCCCAAGGTGCCAAAAGTGACATCCTTCTTTTGATTTTCCTTCATATCACAGAACAGCATGGGCACCATCTCCTGTAGCCATCAGTGCTGGGGGAGCTGTATGAGAACTCATGGCTGCAGTTCTGCCACCATCAGCACCAGATTTGTGCAGTAAGAGATAAAGCCCTGTATGTACGAAATCTAGAACTGACACCAACACGTAATTGCTTTTATATAGAATTAATAGGATCTGGTAATGCCAAGTTTGTGCTCCTGTTATAGCTTTATGCCTGCTTTTGTCAGCTTTGGGAGAGCAGATAAGAACTGATTAGCCTCAAGGTCCCCAGCGCGCTCTGTGGTTCCTGGACAGGAACCCCTGTCCCACGCTCCTATTGCTGGGGCTGCCTCCTAACAGGAAGGATGGCTCCCAGCAAGAGGGGAGGAGGACTGGGAGTAATAAAAAATATATTTATATCTTTTAAAATATATGATATGAAATAAAATATACATATAAAAATCAATACTTTGGTGGACTGTCCGACCACCTGGGCATGCGCCCAAATGCATCCTCTCCATGCCAGCACTAGCAGGGCTGTAAATATAGTGCTGCAGTGGAGGAAAACCTGCCTGTTCCAGGTGAATGGCACTTGAGCCAGGAGCAACAAAATTAAAAATGCATATTAGGGCACACAGTGTGAATGGCCCCTGAGCAAACAGAGCAGACACAACCCTTGATCTGAGGGAGCAAGCCTTGCTCCCTCAGATTTGACTGCTTCCCAACAGGAGAAGCAGGTGGAGCAGGAGCCTGCTCTCTGGCCTGACACCTTGCTCTGGCCACCCAGATGTGCAGGGGGACGCAGAGGGACGCAGAGGCAGGCAAGTGCTCACAGGAAACAAAGGCAGCATGGGCTGGCCCCCAAGAGAAAAGGGACATTCGGTGCAATGTGATACCTGCAGCTGCCACTGGCCAAAACTTGCACAGAGTGCGTGGTGGAAGCTTAAACCCTGGGAGAGGGCAGGGAGGAACTGTTGTGCTGGGCAGATGTTCACATGCAGTGCAAGAAGAAAACCCTGATTTACTAATCCATGCCCCCATTAACCAGCAGAGCCGGGCTGTGGCATTTGCCTGCAGGATGTACAGAGAAGAAAGCATAAGGAAAGCCTGAAGAAATGAGGTTAATCAATTTAAAGGAGAACAGGAAAGTGTAGTAGCCTCCTGCAGGAATGAGGTCTGGCAGGAGGCACAGTCCTCATGCTCAGCTGCCCCGTCTCTGGATCACCACTCCAATGGGGGAGAGCAGCTGCCGCCCTAGCGTGTGGGGAAGCCAGCAGGAGCATGACCTCATCCCACGGGAGTGAGTCAGAGCAGCAGTATCACCTCTGCATGCCAAGCGTATCAGGTCAGTAAAATTAATTCAAAGTATTGAGGAAGCAGGCCTAGCATGGAAGGGAAAAGGAATGGACACATTGTAGAGAAAGGCACATTACTGTACCTGCCTGTACATCATCCATCCACGTAGCAACACACAGAGGTAACCGACTTCCATCAGCTGTGATGCTCTTCCATGCTCTTCCTGCTCTCCAGGAAGAGTGCAGCATATCCATGCTTCAGGTGTGCATCTTCCCCTTCCCCGCTGTGTGCTGTTACCAGTGAACACAGGGGCAAAGAAGCTCACCTGAGTTTGGAGCACAAATGGACATACTCCTAGGGACTTGTAGAGCTGGTTGCACAATGCTGAGCTAGTCCCTGAAAAACAGCAGCTAAAGAAAGAGCCCATATTGCACCAAAAATATTCATCATCGAGTTTACAGATCAGCTGTCACACAGCAAGACCTTCAGGCTCTCTTTGCAGAGTTATGAAGTATTAAGCTTGCTGGAGGCTGAGAAAGAGGAGTAAGTCTGATCACTGTAACCATTCTGGTCTGGATGCAAGCTGGAATTGTGTCTTCTTGTATGGGAAATTACTCTGTAGCTATCACATAGAAATGTGGAGCTGTTCTTTGGGAGTGATGCAAGGAATACGCTTCAGCTTGACTCACCTTCTACAGCTTCAGGTGAAAGAAGCTGTGTCAGGAAAGAGACAAAACCCAAGCCTGATCCCACCCTGACTTTGTATGTCAGCACCCCGCTGAGCTGAGATCCACTGTTCCTAAGCTGGGATCATCCCTGCACAGGTGCCATGTGTTGTCCTTTGCCAAAGCAAGCAGAAGGGGATTTTGGTGCACTTTCTTACGGAGAAAGCAGGATTCAGATTTTAACACTTCTTTAACACATAGTAAGGCACAGATCAAAATGGGCTTAGTGACAGATAATTTAACACACTTTTCCTTAAAAAATCATTACAGGTAAAAAATACAGCTCTTCTGACCAGTGATGAGCACCATCTTACCAATGATTTAAACCTACCAGAACCCTAGGATGCAGGAGGCAGATTTCTGACCTCAGATTTTACCTGTGAAATCTTCATGTAATCAAGCTGAGAGGCAGAAACTATTTTTTGGTCCATCTTTACTCACAATGTTTTCAGTGTCTCTAAGAGACATTTTCTTTGCACTTCTTTGTAACCTAGGTTTTGAAAGGTTCGCATACACTAAAGCAAAACCACAGGATTTCATTTTCTTGATGGAATAAAACCAGGAAGGTGTATATTTAATGATCACATGAGGAGTACCCATTTTATTTCAGTTTGCCTTTAAACAGAATAAAAAGGCATCAACTTACCTGATATCCAAGCACTGCCAACAGCCAACAGTGGGCTCTGTCCCCAGGGCAGGTCACCACCAATGGCACAGTGCACAGCACGCTGCCAGCCAAGGGGAATTTGCTTAAGAACAGCCCTTCTGGCACCGAAACTGCTGACTATAATATTTGATAATATGGCATCTTTTTTCCAGTCTGATTGAGAAATGGAAGTGGGATCATTCTGGTTTCTGAGGTGTAGCACATCATGACAAACAACCAGGAGAAATGTCCCCAGGGCTAAAAGTCAGTCCTTATTACGAGCCCAAGCTCAACCTTCATGCAGAGACTTGAGCAAGTTTCTGTGCATATGGTTGCATCCTGCTGGAGATGATAAAACTAACTGGTCTCATGGGGGAAGAGTTACAGAATTCACTCATTCTTTTAGATGAAAACCGTTGTTTGATGCAGTGAACACAGGGCCGGGAACCAGACAAAGAACTCCTGGAGAAATGCTCTGTAGTCTCTGGGCAAAAACCTGTCCCCCTCCAACCCTCTCCAATTTCTGCCATTAGCATCAGTGGGGCCAAGATTTCATTTTTTCAACCAAGGACAAATAAACAAGGACGTAGAAGTGGGAACAATAACATTTAGTGGACACTCTCCACTGCTTTGTAGTCTCACAGTCAGGATTACACCACTGACTTCTGGCTTTGCCCAGCCCCAGTGCAGCAGCAGAAAGCACCTTCCTGTTAAAATGTCAGAAATCAGGTTTTCTCTTTGGGCAGCTCATTAGCAACAGGCTCTAAACAGAAGTTTAGAAAGACTGCAAGAAGGATTAACATTGCCTTGAACCTGACATCAACCACAGAAAAGGGGAATTACATCACTGTAAAGGAAGGTGTGAATTTAATTAATCATGCTGGCAACTTAATTCCCCATGTGAGTATTTCTCTTCCAATATGAACCATGGCCATTTTCAACACAGTTGCTGTTTCTTAACATCAGAAGAGGTAGTTTAAACTAAGCTGAAAAAAGTCACTCTTTATCCTGTAATAAAAGCATACACAAGAGATTATATGGCATAACTGAAGCAATACAGCTATAATTACAGCAGTCTGACTTCCCATGCAGATGAGTCCTGACCCTGGTAGAATTATTGATTTGTGCTGCTGCCTTTAGGAGGGAAACAAGCCCATTGTGTCTGAATTATCCTCTCTCTACAGCCAAGGAGGAGGACAACAATTTTTGGTAAAGAAGAAAGAACAAAAATTTCCTTTCTGCACTTGTCACTTCACAACTTGCAACAAAATTATTTTATGTCAAACCACTTAATCTGTAGGACTGTAATCCTCCCAAAATACCGTTTGATTTATGGAGGAAAAGGAATACAGAAACAGATTGCTTTTTATTTCTCATTTTTTCAGGTGCTAATGCAGTCATTTTAGATACCAAACCATGGGAGAAGAGAGAACGTGTTCCTCCCTTTTCCCCCTGCAGCCAAAGGTTAGATGAGCTGGCACTGTTGGCTGAGCCTGCTTTCATGACATCTTCCCTGACAGCTCATTTTCAATCCCTGATTCAGCTGTCCCTGATCACAGGTACATTGCATCACACCTACAAGCTCAGTGGCATTTTATCAGACTACAAAGAGCAGAATGTATTCCTATGTACTGTGCTCTGTATGTAAATAGCATAGCATTAAGTCATATGCAAATGTCTAAACACAGCCCACCATTAACTGCCATAAAAATCTATCATATACAGGCATAATGAGATGAGGATATCAAACACAGATTACTCCAAATGACGATCTAACCCCAAATACTTGTGAAGTTCAGCACTGCCTTTGTTTGGACCAGATGTCATTCCACATGCAGGGGACAGACCATATGACAACTTTTAATTAGTTGCATACAAAAATAACCATATTAATATTAACAGCACAACTCTTGAAAAATAGTGTCATGCTCAATATTTAAACCTGTGGGCTCTAGTCTTCCATTAGGCTGCTAATATAAACATCAATTTATGAACTAGTGTCACTACTCTTCTGACCAGGGTCATGGACAAATAAAGGTAATGACTTGGGCTGAGAGACATTTTGTCTTGGCATAAGAAGATAACATTTTCCCTCAAAACACTTTTCACCTAAGCTATCGAAAGTAAATAGCACATGAAACCCAAAGTGCCTGTTAAAACACTTTCCTTGATTAAATATTTAATACATTTGTTAATTAACAACACACATACCCCTTGTCTTCTTAAAAAATAAATTTTCTTTTCTGCACAATGAACAAAAACGTGAAAAAGCTTCAAGTGGTGAAGAATCTCAGAAAGAAAACACCTCACTCAAGGTATTTAAGAACAGAACTCCCACTTTCTATGTAAGGTGGAAATGCCTGGCCAAGAACCGTAGCCTGGCATTTCAAGATGCTGTCTTTGGGAATCTTTTCTCCCTGCCCAGCCTTATACATTATTTGGGGCACACAGAACATCTGTGGCAGACAAGGGGCAGCCGGACAAAACCTAGGCCAGCTGGGATGCCAATGAATCCTACTTCCACAGGTATTGTACAGGTTGCCCACAACACGGATGGAGACATAAGCACCAGATGACCATGATGAAGCCCTGCCCTGAAGCAGAAGCCCCTATTAAAGAGAGGTGAGATAGGAGGCCAAAAGCACAGGAAACTCTTGAGAGGTGTCATGGTTTGACGCTGGCCCAACGCCAGGCACCCACGAGAGCCGCTCGCTCACCCTCCCCTGTCACAGCTGGGCAGAGGAGGGAAAAGGAAAAAAAAATTAACAAAGGCTTTATGAGTGAGATAAGGACCGGGAGAAACACTTCAAGAGTGAAACAGGCTCAACTCAAGTTGCAAAGTGAATTTATTACTAACAGAGTCAGAGTAAGGTAAGGAGAAATAAAATAAGCCCTTAGAACACCTTCCCCCCCAGCCCCTCCCTCCTTCCCACCGACAGCGCAGGGAGACAGCGCAGGGGGGGTTTGGTCAGTCCATCACCGAGATTTCCTTCCGCTGCTCCGGGAGAGGAGCGAGGCCGTGGGGTCCGTCCCCCGGGAGACATTTCTCCGTGAGCTTCCCCGGCGTGGCTCCGCTCTCAGGAGCTGCAGCCACACCGCACCTGCTGCAGCGTGAGCCCCTCCCGCGGGCACACAGCCCTCCCGAAACTGCTGCGCCGTGGCTCTCTCTTTCCACGGGGTGCAGTCCTTCAAGGACAGCCTGCTCCAGCCTGGAAGCAGGGCCCTCTCTCTCCACAGGTCTTCCACTGGCTCACAGCCTCCTCCAGGCATCCACCCGCTCCGGCACGGGCACCTCCCCCATGGGCTGTGGGTGATCTCTGCATCCCCCGTGGATCCCCATGGGCTGCAGGGGCACAGCTGCTTCACCATGGTCTGCACCACGGCCTGCAGAGGAATCTCGGCTCTGGTGCCGGGAGCACCTTCTCCCCCTCCTTCACTGACCTTGGTGTCGCCGTGGTGTTTTCCCTCACATGCTCTCACCTGCTCTTCTCTGACTAGAATCCCAAATCTTGTGACTTTGTTTTGATTTTCTTCTTAAAATGTCATCACAGGGCGTTACCAGCTTCACTTATTGGCCCAGTTGTGGCCAGCAGCGTGTCCATCTTCAGAGCCGTCAGCCATTGGCTCTGCTGGACATGCTGGGGAGCTTCCAGCAGCTTCCTCACAGGAGCCATCTTTGTGGCCCCCCCCCCCAAACCAGGCCGTGCCAAACCAATACAACAGGTTTCCTCTTCCTAATGTGATCCTCTTAGGTGTCTCCTGGACAGGTTAGTCCTCCCTTTCTTGTTTGAGGTGGGCACAATTCCTGAAAGGAAAGGGCTAGCTGCACCTGGGATGGTGGTGGGAAGGCCCATCAGGCCTGCAAACGGCTCTCTGTTGCACAGGAGAACACACGGTGTGCACTTTGGAGGAGCTTTGGGGTTAGGCTGTGGGACAGATCTCTGGGTGTACTTGTGTTGCACACACAATTGTCAGTGACACAAAACAGCTCTGCAACTTGAGCTGCCCTCCAGGGACCTCCCTCTGGGGCCCCTCCAAGTGGAGGATCCACAACAGAGGCAGGAATGACTCTGGTGTGTTTGTATGATTTTTGAACTGAAGATTAACAACAGTAAACAACAAATGAGAATTTTGTCCTGCCATAACTGCTGTGCCACAGACAGTGTCCTCCTTCTGGGGTAGTAGGGATGCTCAGTGAGCAAAGGGACTTGTGTCCCTCTCCTGGGGGAGTTGCCAAGGCTCACATTAAGCTGTGATCAACTACAGCTGCTTCAGCTCTCTCAGAAAAGAGTTTGCTTTCCACCAGCTGAACGTTATGAATCTGCAGCTTCCCCCCTAGAAACCCCTTTTATTCATCCCCAACAAAAACTGAAGTGACATGTAGCCAAGGCATAATGCCTGAGGCACACACACGTCTCCCAATAAATTCCCTTACCTACATGTATCCTCCCTGTTCCCAGGCCAAGCAAGTTGCATTTGTTCCTCCTCAGGGGTGTAGGAGCTCGCACCCAGCTCCCCCTGTCTCCAGCTCCCTGGTCACACACTTCTGCAGCCCCCAGCTCCCTCCCTTCCTACAGGGCTCCTACGCTCACAGTTCGGCCTGCCCCTCCCTCCCCAGCCTTCCCAAAGTCGCCTCCCAAAGACAGGGACTGCAGTTCAGGGATCCCTCTTCATGCCTCTCAGTCTGGTTATCCATTTCTGTCGAGGGGAATGATTTTTATCTAGGCCATTGTTTTCCCTTTCCTGCCTGGTTTCTTTAGTTCCAGTACTGCCTCCTTTAAGTCTGCATTTCCAGTTAGCAACAAAGAAGCTGGGAAGGCAAGTTGTAAGGGATAATCATTTAAAAAAACCCAAAAAACCCCCAAACAAACCCAAACATTGTGTGCTTTTCCCCCACCTTAAAAGCTATGTAGAAATTGATATGCATAAAAACACAGGACTCTCCTGTTGGGGTGCTGGAGCCCAGCAGGGAGAGCAGTAGGAGGCTCCAGCGCTGAGTCAGACAGGCAGGCAGGGTGCTGGGGAAGTGCCTCCTCCGAGGCCTGGGCTTTCCTATGTTTTCCAAATAATCAAACCTGTTGAATCCCACAGACAGGTTAAGTCCAAACCTTAAATCAGTCAGCTGCAGTGGGGATGAGTTGCCGGGTGTTTCACCATCCCTCTGCTCCTCCCTCCCAGCAAACTGGCACACTGCTCCGGTTTTTCTCTGCAAACTGCCAAACCACTATTAAACCTTAGACTCATGCCACTGAAGAGAGGAAACTATTTATAGAATAAAAAATTGAATGAGTTTGCTGGCCCAGGTTCATATTTGGTGACTTCAGCAAGTTATATAAGGGCAGATTTCAAGCCACTACCTTTGGAGAATCCTTCTCAGGCTTTTCCCGGTTCTTCCTGTTGTTTTGTTCTCCTCTGCTGATTAGAGCTGGGCATCATTCTGCAAGTGTATTTTAAACTGGTACATTTTTAATGTTTTCTTTAGGTGAGAGTTCTGTAGCCTGGCCTGGCCTGAGGATCTTGCTCAGAGCCTTGCTGCAAGCAGTGGGATCCTGCAGCCTCCAGAAGTCAAGGTATAGAATTCCCCTGTAGTCTACTCATAAGCCTGATAGTGTGGTGATGATCATGGAAGGGATGGAAGATGTTCCCTTTCTTCCCATTGTTTAGCATTTATCAAAAGTTCTTAATACAGTGTATGTTGTAAAATGCACTGCAACTTAACTTGACCTATTGTTAACAGAAGAGCTGTCTTAAAATATATTTCATGGCTCGCATATCAAATGCTGGATATTATAGTTAAATATATAAATTGAAACTCAGAACTGAGCTGCCAGAAGCCTAGGAATCATGAGTGCTTATTACTTCTGAGGACATTAGTTGTCCTCTAAATTGAGATGCAGACAGCTACCTGATAAAATATTGAATTTTTCAGTAACACAACTCTGAATATGAAGATCAACCTAAAGATACAATTTATAATCTAGAGGAACAGAGAGACCTGCTGTCCCATTGAAAATTGCTCCTGCAGACTTCTGAGAACCCCTCACAAGATGTTATCAGCCCTGGCTGCCAGCGAGAGCCAAAGTGCTTTAAGTGCTCGTGCAGCATTTCCACGAAGCAGAGCTCTAGTTTGCAAGTGGTGGGAAACAATCCACAATATAAACAGGGAAGTGTATCCTTATCAGCATGCAGTGCTGCTTTCAACTCATTAAGAAGAAGGATTACTTTTCTTATTTCAAGACACATCACAGCAGTGCATGACCTTTGGATTAGACAAGGGTTCTGGTGGAATCTTCTAAAGCATTGCAATGCATTTTACATCTCCGTGTCACAGAGCTGACATGCATTAAATGCTGCAGAGTTTTATAAGGTAGAGCAGCAGCCTAGGGATGGTTTTGGCATCCCTGCCTACCTCAGGTCTGTATGGCATGATAGAAAGCAGTTTCTCAGGTCACATGGAAGGTGTGTCTTGTTTCCTCTGGTTAACGGAGACAGGGAAGTGCCCCCTGGGGACGGTGTTTTAGTTGTAATATTTCCTTTGTTGTAAACAACAAGTTATGCCCTAGGAAAGGACCTGCTAAAAGGACCTGGAAGGTGAAATGTGCTTTGCTTGTACCTTTGCTAGGCTTGGTTTGGCTCGGCTTTGCCTCCAGGCATCAGCCAGTGCACCTGAGTAAGTGCCCAGCTCTCACAGCATTTAATGATGCTTTTTGAGTTAATTCACAGAGAATTAAGACTCTAAACGGCAAGAAATCTGCTAATAACATCTCCTTCTTTTCATAACTAAGGCGGTTGTAACATTTAGGAACCTTAGATCTGTGGGTGAAAGCTGAACTTCCAAACAGAGCTGAGCAGTGTTTCAGTCCTAAGGCTCGAGGAGTGCTCCAGGTTTTTTTATTATTCCAGCTAAAATGATGAGTTATACACCAGTCCTTGGCTTGCAATTTAAATATTTAAAATATCTGTCACACAGCAGTCTTAATTATTTACATATTGTGTGGGCATATACCAAAAGAAAAAAAAAAACAGGCAAGGAAATGGCATTAAATAAAAGCAAACTATTGCATTAAGTGTAAAAGGAATTAAATTATATGGAGTGTTGGAATATTACTTAGATGTTAATGTTCAGTTTTAACCAGCTTTTAAGTAGTGCTTGATTAGATTAGGTTAGATTAGGGATTAGCAGGGATTAGATCTAGTTCATGAATCAGACAAAGCCTGAAAAACTCCATGAGAGAAATGTGGGCTGGAGGCTTTAGCAGCACATAAGTGACATCCAGGCAGTGGAAGATGATGGGAGCAGGGGCTGTGTCCAACAGCCTCCCTCCTGTATCTGCAGCTACTAAGAATGAGCAAAGCTTCCCTGGCTGCACAAGTGAAGTGCTGCATTATGCTCCAAACGCTTCTTCCTTAGAAAGATCCTAATGTCCTCCCCAGCTTCTGTACCTGTGGAAAGGGCTGAGATGGAGGCACAGAAAGGACTCAATACAGCAGTAACATCCTATCTACAGGGGGTACTGCCCCTGATACACCAAGTATGGGCATGATGACAAAGTGATAGGAGCTTCACATACTGTAGGCAGGGCATCATTGCCTGTTGCCCAGGCATTGCTTGAAAACAGGCTGGACTCCAGGTTATTGCCTTTAAATTGTTTACATCCTCTTAACAACTCACTGACACACCTGGGTGAGGCAGGCACATTTCCACCACCAGACTTCAAGTTTTAACAGGGGCTCAGCATCTCTCAGGATGCAGAATGACGACAGGAGAATTGTCAGGGTACTTTGTGGCAAGGGCAGCACAAATTAGTGTGCAAGTTCTGTTGCCATAATTATAATGCCTTTTACAGGCATGATGCACATCCTTTAAATGCTTTGACAGAGATCAGATTTCAGCTATAAAGTCCAGATTACTTTACAGCCTTAATTTTTCTGTTCAATTAGGTTGATACCAAAAGCTGTGAGGCGCCTGTTTCACTTCACTTTCTTTGAGTAGGAAAAAAGCAACACTTCCAACTTTATTTTCTCTAACAATGGTATGCACTGTTGTAGCCATATTCCTCCTTTCAGCTCAAAAGCTGGCTTGAAGCAGGTTGGGATGGTTTTTCAAGCCATCTTTTGCCAGACATTACAAAGCAAGTGTCTGCTTTGGACAATGCTTCAGAGGACAAATGCTTGAAGGAAGCAAACATCATTCAGAGCAGATCCATCCTGGGAGATGCACACCAGTAATATCATAGGAACTAAGCTTCTCCCAAATATTTGGCATTGAAAGCTTGCAATCAAAATGGGGATGAGCTAATCACTGTACAAACAAGGCACACTGTCTTTAGTGTACCTTAACATGTGTCACATTCTTCTGGAAGTGTGCTAGGAAGTGTCTGTCCAGATTTGGGGGAACATGAATGGTAAAATTCACACAGGAAAGTAGACAGTATGATGTCCTGAGTTCAGGGACCAAATCTTCTGCTGGTCCTGGCTTTTTCACCAGGGAAAGGGAACCTTTCCTCTCCCCATCCCTGAAAGGGAATAGAGTTGAACAGAGGGTATTTGTCCCCAGTGTTCCCTTTCCTTGTAGAAACAGATTCCTAATCCTTCAGTGGAAAGAGCGAGATGCTCCACAAGGCATACTCCCTGTTCTCCTGCAGGTTAACATTCACTAACATTTATCCCTGTGCCTCAAGCCGGTGGCTTTGCAGTAGGCTGGTGATCTAGCTGGTTTTCCTCCAGACCCAACCCTGACTGTGAAAGAATGTAAAGAATGTGGTGAAATGGAAAAAGAGTGACCGCCTATTGTAAGGCATGATCCAGGAGAGTGATTTTTGTCATCTCCTTTCCATGCCTAACTCCAGCTAGATGGGTGTCAGGGGGACAGGAGTTACGTATAGTGCATGTCACAAACTTGCATTGAGTTTAACAGCATCAAGATGAACACTCAGTACACAATAAACAGTAATAGCTGTGTCCAGCTGGGAATGGCAATTCCTTCTCCAGTGCACTCAGAGATCTGCTTCAGCCTAAGGACTGGTATGACAGTAAAACTACAGCCTAAACACTAATACAGGAATGGAAAGGGCAACACTGTGCAGTCAGGTGTACCTCAAGTCAAGGAGTCACGAGTTTTTCCACCTCCCTTCTGGCCTTCTGAAACAAGAGAGACCAGTGCCATTGAAGGATGAATGTCATCCTTGCCTTCCCCAGGGATCCTTGTAGGAGAGCTTGAAGAATAGTGTTAACTAGGCTTGCTCCTGCAGTTAATGTTACTTACTGCAAAGTGGCAAAGATTTAAACCCAGTTTGCAGGCAGATTCAGTAACCTGTTGGAGGATGCAACCTTTCAGGATAATAGGAAGTGGATCCTTCTTCTGAAAATATCCCATATTCTTCTACTGTCATGTCAACATATTTTGCCAGATACCCGTTATTTGCTGCAGCCATTACCCATTTTCTTGCACTTTGGCAAAGAGCAAAGTGCTGGTCTTTGGTATTCTATCTGGTGGCAAGCTGATTTACCACCACAGTCCCATACTGAAGTCTGGAACTGATGACCTTTTGAGAAGCCTGCCTCTTGGCCACATCCCTAGCAACTGCTTAGTGCAGGGAAAAATGTGGATGAGGGATATAGAGGGATAGTTAGGACCCTGACTGTGACAAAAATAAATAAATAGAGCAAGACTTCAAGTATGGTACCAGGGCCTACTACAGTACACTGTTACCAAGACCTGACTGCTCTTTGGTTTCTGAGTCCCAGCTGGAGCATCTCTCTACATTGTAGACTGGGGAAGGTACCATTCCAAAGGATGGGGCACTGGAACAGGTTGTTCAGAGAAGCTGTAGATGCCTCGTCCCTGAAAGTGTTCAAGGCCAGGCTGGACAGGCCTTTGAGTAACCTGGTCTAGTGGAAGGTGTCCCATGGCACTATTCCTGATACAGGCCAGGATGTCATTGGCCCTCTTGGCCACCTGGGCACACTCTGGCTCATGTTCAGCTGGTCCCAACCAGCCCCCTCAGGTCCTTTTCCACTAGAGAAGCTTTACAGCCACTCTGCCTCCAGCCTGTAGCACTGCATAGAGTTGTTGGGACCCAAGTGCAGGACCCAAACTTTGTCTTGTTGACCCTCATACCATTGGCCTCAGCCCACTGATCCTAGTCTAGATCCCTCTGCAGAGCCTTCCTGCCCTCCAGCAGATCCACACTCCCACCCAACTGGGTGTCATCTTTGAACTGTCTGAGGGTGCACCCAATCCCCTTGTCCAGATTGTTAATGAAGCTTGTTGCCTCCTCCTCCACTAAGCTGACTGCCCAGATGATAGGGCATTATTACATCACCCAAAAAAATTCATAGCTGAAGGAAAACCACATCAGTTGGAAGGTAAAGTTCTTTTATTCTACAAGTGCTTACTGTACACTGGGGAAGAAAACTTCTAGAGATGTGTGGCTGGCTTACAGTTTAATTGGTGCCCTCAGTTTTCAGCCAGCATAAATCATTATTATGAGGGAAATCACTGAGGTCAGGCTATGCAGACACTTGCTAAAGGAAAGCAATTCTGAGAGTTGCTACAGGGAATTCTCTGCAGCTTTCCTATAGTGTTGCAGTGTATTTCATGCTGACCTGCTGGAATTAAACGAACTTATACCAAAAGTAGTGCTGTCTCTTAGCATGAAGACTGCATTGACACAGCTCTCTGGTGGTGCTCAAACTGGGAGGGAGTGTGCTTGTGTCTAGTCTGGGCCCAGTGTTCTGGAGGAATAGGATGTATTTTTCCTTCTCTGTCCTTATTCTCATTTTAAAAAATCCGGTTTTGCCTGCTTGCAACAAGTTTGACAGTGACATCCTTCAAATTGAGGGCAGCCCTAAACGTGCCAACTTAGTAATTTGCGTCTCATGCACTTTGCTACCACATACCAAAAGCAGCCATCAACCCTCTTAATGAAGACATGCATAACCCCTGAAGCCTCTCTCTGGTTAATAGCCTTCTACCCTCCTGCTCGTTCCCTGGATATCTAGGAATCCATGCCATGTTTAATAAATTTCTCCTTGAGTTACCAGAAAAGCACTGCTTTTAGACAACAGGCCCAGGGGACAAGGAAAAATTTGGAAAGATGAAATCCTTGTAACTTCAGATTTGTTTAGGTCTGGAAAGAGTCTGTGAGAAAGATGACCTAAACCTGAGGAAAAGGCTAAAGGATATCTGCACTGGGTTAATGTCTGTAAATTGGAAAGTAATTTCTTGGTTTTCTCCTTTGTGTTTCCCCAGATCATCAGTGTAATAAAGAGAAGAGAGACAGAAAAGTGCGGGAAAAGGGCTGATACCCTACAGCACAACAGCTGTCGGGGATCATGGAGGGGCAGACAACTCTCCTGAAGCCTGTGGTCTTTAATATTCCTAACTGCTTTTCACATGCTTAGTAATGTGGTTTTGCTTAGTGTTTACCTCTATGTGCTCCTGGATATTTAATTTTAAAAAAACCCACTGAAAATATCAGAAAGTGCAGTTAATTTTGCACATAAAATAAGGTAAAAGTTTACTGCGTATCTATTTATGCATAGATATGCAATATGCTTGACTGGTGGTTTATATAAAGACATATCTGTCGTTCACAAGTGGCTGATTGAGCCATGCCAGGAGCACAATGCATTTCTGACTTGATGGCCCCAAGAATGAACAGCATTTCTGTGAGGTTCCTTGTCTGTCTATTCAGGGCATTTGGCTTGTGTGTCCTCTACCTCTTCCACACCTGCACAATACTCTCTTGCTTGTTTTTCCCTCACAAAGTTGCTGCAAAAGTATCTCTGTCCTACTTCCACCTCAATATCAGTGCTGTCCATTCAATCATGCTTCATCCAAATCGTATTTCATAGTCCTTATAAAGCTACCCAGGCCACAGGACAAGGGACTGTTTTGCTATCCGTGCAGGACAAAAGACTGCAATGAAGCAGCATCCTCTGAATAAGCAGAATAACTCAACAGAAGACATCAGGATTAGGCTGATTTGCTCCCATGAGGATCTGTGCTGTATCCTTTGTTTATCTACAAAATGTACCCTGCACATCCAATTAAGGCTTTTTCAAGCTTGGGACCTTGGAACTGATCTTACTTAATACTTTCATTAACAACCTTGGCACAAGAAAATGAAAACATGCTAATGAAACGAGCATTTCACAAGATTCAAAGGCTGTGTCAATGCAGAGGAAGATCAGAGTATTGCACAGGTAGGCTAAGAGTAAAACAGACAGATTAAAACTGAACATCATGGAGTATAAAGTCATGTATTTAGGGATTAACACCAGAATTTCTGCTATAAACTTAGAAGCCCATAATTTAGCAGCAAACTAGGAGCACCTTGTATTTCTAGCTGAGCACAATCATCCGTTGCTAATGTGATGCAGAGCTGAAAAAACAAAGTTTGATGCCAAGAGGTATGAGTTATTTTCACCAGTAAAAAAGTTAATGTGCTAGTACCAAAAGTCCTATTGGGATCTTGCTGGGATATTCTATGGAACTGGTTTTTGTGTTGAACAAAGACAAATTCAGGCTCAAGAGGTACTGAGACTGTTTTGGTGGAGGGAAGGAGGGAGATAAAAAGGGACTAGCATTTAGGAGGTTTAGGCTCACTTGCACAGGCAGCATGAACGAGTTGTAAGGTAGGATTGCAGGATTTGAGGCAGATGCAGGCAACCAGACATGCTCCTGCCTTGAAACGTGCACAGAATTTGTTCTCGTGCTTCAGTGAACAAGCACAGAGCCTTCCAACATCCCCTGTACTGCCTTCCCCTAGCATACTTCTGCTGTTCATAATTAAAGGCAAACCTGAGAGGCGAGACAGGCCTGCAGGAACAACTCCCTCAGAAGCTGCCGTAGCAAAATGTGGAAAACTAACGTGGATCTTCCTTGCCAAACTGGACTAGACATAGCCATCTCCTTCCAACTAATGAAACACTTCCTTTTGTTCCCATTTCTCAGTTGGAGCTCCTATCCTGGTGTTTTGATATTTGATCCCATTTTCCCCATCTACTTACACATTCTCTCCTCCCTCACCCCAACCCATTCCCTCCACAAGTTGACTATGTGTGTCTGAGGGATGAGATGAACTACAGAAGGGAATGTCTCACATCCGGCTCTTGTACTTCAACATGGGCATTAAGGAGCTCTTTTGCAGTGATGCAGCATCAATAATTGAGCAACATGAGAAGAGTGGGAAGCCCATGGCTGAGTTGGAGCCAGGCAATCGTTTGGGAATGTCAAAGATGCCAGGACTTAGTATTCCTATTTTGAAGCTTTGGGAATATAGCATAGCAAAGAAAGCAGAGTTTCCAGGGATTGTGGACTTGCGCACTACCTCCCGTATGTTGACTGACAATCTAGGTACAGAAATACATCTCTCCAGTAAGGACTAGAAAGGCTGATGGAAGGAAGAGGAAAAAACGTACAGAGTGCCTTACATGGATCCCAGTGCAATGGAGTCTGCGGTGCAGTCTCCAGTGCTCCAGCCAGGCTTAAGCACCCGGCGGAGGGCCCAACACACACTCATTTCCTCTGCCCACTCTTCCCTGCCACCCATGGAGTCAGCCGCCAACCAGGGACAGTCCAGGGTGGTTTGACCCCAGATAACAAGTGCTGGGCTCTGAGGCTGCAGGAAACACTCATCTGTGGGCTCCACTCCTTCAACTCCTACAGGTTTCTGGGAACCACTCTGAGGCTCTGATGCCACAGGTGCTCACAGCATATTTTTTTATCCAAACTGGTTCAAACTTCAAACAATGCTAAAGTCTACAGGGATAAGATTTGTTTAGCCACCTTCTCAGATGCATCAAGTTCTGCCATTGTCACTGATGCAAGCAAAAAGGTGGGAATTCAGGTTTTACTTTTCACTCAGGCCAAAGATAAACTGCCCAGTGCCTAAAGATGCAGGCTACTGCTCAATATCTTGACTAATGATCTGGAAAAGAGTGTGAACTGAGCAAGTTTACAAGTGACACAATGTTATCTGACAGTCAAAACAGAATTCTGAGATAAGGTTGTGAAAACCTTCATAGAGACCTAACAAATGCTGGTTGAATGGATAACATGAAACAGAGGAAATGCCATGTTATCAAGTACAGTCTAGGATGAAATGATTTAAGTATTGATGTGGTCAGCAAAATAAGAACATTTGCACAACGTTCAGCATCATTTTATAAAGCTGAAAATATCAGGAACAATTGTACTGAGAAAAGTCCTGAAAACATTAAACCACTGTCTAAATCAATACAGTCTCACCTTGCAAACAGTGTCCAGTACCCAGTCTCCCATCATAGAGATCTATGAGAAACATACAGTGTCCATAGAGGTATAACTGAAGAATTTCAAAAGTAAGGATGGACTAAATGAGATTGTACAAATCCTACAATGGGCTTACAATAACAATCTTCAAGCAATTAATTAAATACAAAAGACACACAACCAAAACAGGCAGCATTTTTCTCTGATTTACACCAGACAAAAATCAGGCCTTATCCTTTTAAAGTGAATAAAAGGGAGCTTCTGCTCTGTGAAAGCAAACACTAAATGACTCTTGATGACAATCCTCCTACTTATCAGGCCCTGCAACTACTGTTCCTTCAAACCAATTAAACAGCTGTGTGCCAAGAGTAACTATAAAAAAATTGCATCAGCAATATGGAATATTCCTCTCCACCTGAAAGGAATGTATGACTTTGAATGAAAGTATATAAGTATGACATAAAACGGGAAAATGTAGAAAATTCAGTCCCCTAACAAATACCACTTTAAACAGTACAAAATTGAGCCCTTCATACAGGACAGATGACCATTTATGTGCCTTCTGAGTGAACATAACCTGTTCATAACTAATATATAATGTTTGTATTGGTCCATTAGGGGTAATCTTCAGCCATTATGAATATTCATCAAATTGTTCTCATATTTGTAGACTTTGGCTTATATTCAACCTATTTCATATTATTTAGTTGCTTATGGATCTGGAAACAGACACTTCCAGAGTCTCAGTGAAATGGGAAGAATCATTCCCTGGAAAGGTTTTCCACAGGCTACATAGAGATGCTGGGGTTACTATGCTCAAAAATCAAGTAAATTGGAACTACGTCTACTGGAGAGAAATCCATGCCTGTCTTTCTATGGCACATCCTAACTAAGTCTTGGAAAACAGATCCAACATTTCCAGGATACACCTTTCTCTGTATCTGTAACAGAGACCTGATTTCAGCCTTTCAGTCTATACAGGGGACTTCTAAGAAAGATGGAAAAGGACTTTTTACCAGGGCCTGAGCTACAGGACAAGAGACAACAGTTTTAAACTGAGAGTAGATTTAGATCAGACATAAGGAAGGCATTGTTTATGATGAGGGTGTTGAAGCATTGGTATACGTTGCCCATGGAAGTTGTGGATGCCCCATCCATGGAGGTGTTCAAGGCCAAGTTGGATGGGGCTTTAAACAACCAGGTCTAGTGAAAGATATCTCTGCCCATGGCAAGGAGGTGCTTTCATTCATACTGTAGAAGCATGGGGGTTTTTTTTCCATGAGAAAAGTTTTGCAGCCTTCTTCTTCAGAGTAAGAATTCCTAAAGAGTTTGACAGAGCAGGACATTTGTTTCCTACCTAGCTGTGATGACAGCAGCATGGGTACAATAAAGCAAGCTGGTCAACCAGTACTCCTCCAGTATCACACCCAGGAAAGTAAGATACCATCCCTCCAGAGAAGGGATGAATGAAATGGCTAAGAAAGGTGGTAATCTGTGACAACAGAAAAAAAACCTTATGAAATATTTGATATATTTAATATAACATTTTATGCTAAAACTTTCCTCTTAATTATCTTACTATTTTAATGGTCCATGCATAGGTTTTAAGCACAGGTAAAGATGTATGGAAACATTGTATTTAAAGTTACAGAAATAAGGCCAATTCATAGAATTGCCCGTTCTTAAGAAGGGGAACAATGCTAACTACATAACATCTAAACATTCAAACACACTTTACTGAAGGTTACACAAACAAGAATAATTTGAGGAACCCCATAAAGAAGCAGAATGAAATAAATTACTTACAGCTTTTCTGTGTGTTTTATTTGGAAGTCTGCAGTGTTCACACACATGGAAATTGGATCTGAAAACTCCTCCCAGCATCAATGTGTAACACTTGGAACATCTAGCACCTTCAGACTAAAGTCCTCATGTACTCATCCACGGATCAGGGCCACATCTGAATCTCCCTATTCAGAAGTGTATCTCCCGCTGCAGAAATGGCTTTATCTGCCAACACAGCAAACATCAGCATGTTACCATGCTCTTTTTGGGGCTGTATGTTGTAAGCATAGCTCTTCACCCCAACAGAAAGCTCTACTCTCTCATTAGCAGTAGAACATGAAAAGAGGGAAAGGGAGGTTGCCTCTCTCATTTGGTTTCTCCAGAAGGCAAAACCTCACACTGGTAAGCTCAACCCACCAACCCAGTAGGCAACCCCACACTTAAGATGCTTCTTTCCCTAGTCTGAAGCTTTTTTCCTTGCTTGTAGCTCCATGGACACTCATCCCATCTATCTGAAACTTCCTACAACATTAATGCAAGTAATTAAGTGATACAATTTGCATTAGCACAGGCCATCATTAAGCAGCTTGCCTATAATGATGGCAGACAAGTACAACAGTGATAAAATATTTCAGTAAAGCAAAGATGCAGTATGTTAACTGCCAAAATTAATTCACTTACTAAAGATGTATGTATAGTGCCCTGTTCTTGGCTTGTCAAAGGGCATTTCAGCCTAAAATATGTATATATATGCATATGCTGTGCCCTTCTTCTGCTGAAGAATTATTTTATTCTACATAAAAATCACTATTAATGGTGTACCTGATACATAATCATAAGTAGTGAGACATTTAACATGTGTTTTTCATAGTCCTCAGACTTCTGATCTTTGTACATGAAAGACAGTACTGAGTCCTAATTAAACTCATAACCAAGAACCTTGTCATTAGAAATTGTACGGAAAAATTCAATACATACACACCCTATTGCCATGTTGAGCTGATGGAAGAACATGAACTCTTCAAAACCTAAATATCTCACCTTTGAACAAATTTTTGAGGGCTACTACATAATTAATTTCAGTCTGTCAAATTCAGATGAGAAAGGATAGTTATATCACATCTTCCCACAGGTCTCTCTAGTTAACCACTTGACTGTCTTCTTTCTTTCCATCTCTATTTTTTTTGTCCTCTCCCTTTCTTTACCTTATTCTTATGGCTGCTCTTCACTGGGAATAATCTGATAATCATAGTTTGTTGTTATTGCTCCCCTAGCAGGCACTGTATTTCAGAATAAAAGTGGCTTTCTTTATAGAATGGAGTTTCCGTAAGGAAACTTAAGGAATTACCCCTGTTTACTTATAGTTTACAGGTGTAACTATTCACAGTTCCTTTACCAGTCAGTTTACCTGTATAGATGAACACTCGACCTTCAGATATACATCAGTCTTAAAGTTATATGACACAGAACAGAAAAATACATTTAGATTATACAGAGAAACTACATTAGTACTTTTAGATCAAATGCTTGTCTATTTTTCCAACTGTTAATTGATACAGTAAGAGATATTACCTCTCTGCACCAACTTTGCCTGCTGGCATCCCTAGCCCATCACAAAACTAACAAAACTGGCCTGCAGTGACCTGCCTGCAGTGACTTGCCTTGCAGGACCCAAGGCTTTCTCACATCATGCTCCCAACTACACCTCCAATGCCCCCTCTCCTGTCCCCGCTGTGTCACTTGGTTGACTGATGTCCCTTCTCCCATTTGACTAACATGCTCATACGGCAGTTGCAGGGGAAGGAGAAGAAGAGAGAGATAAAAACCAAGAAGTGCAGATGTCACATAACAGAGCTGCCCTTGAATTTGCTAAACCTTTATTAAACCTGAAGCCTTTCCAAATATCAGTGCATCTTTATGTATTTTGGTCTTATTCCCTTCCTATACTTCTCACTCCCTAAAAGGCACACTACATGTGTGCAGTGTTTGTGCTCTCTGACCTCTCCCTATCGTTTTTGCCTTGCACATCCACTCTCACTACCTGCTTTCTCATTTGTCATGACCATTGGCAAAACGGCAGAAGAACCAAAAATCTATACAAATCTATTGCAGTACAGACATTTTCTGAAACCAGTAATCTCATAGCACTACAATAAACTGTTAATGGGTGAGCAATTTTAATGGTCCGCTCCCATAAATTGGGTAATTTTTCTTAGATAAAAGCAAGACATATAATTAGAAAAGGGAACTAGTTACTTGTAATGAAAGAATAATCAAATCACCATTAAAAGGACATTAGCCACATTTGTCTTAATTCTAGGGGCCCTCCTGTTGCCTCCTGATAGGAGGATAAAATTTACTTGACAACCTGAGTGACTTTTTCCAGTCCTGTTTGTTCACGCAGAAGGGGATGTTTTATCAACCTTTAGCAGAGCAAGTTGCATGTAACTGAACAAAAGCCATTAAAAGGCTATTTGCTTCATTTCCATAAAAAAAAGACATACCTCAACTTTGAGGGATACCATGAACTCCAGCTGGCTCCTGTCCTCCCACTTGTAAGTCACACTTGTAAGACAGAGCCAGTCAAAATAAAAGAGAAGCCCAAGGGAAATCTGCAAAAGCTTTGTCCAGCTAGACCAGTGCAGGGTATTCCTGGAGAGGAATCCCACATGGGACTCCATCACACATGTCTCTTGGCAGTTGCAGGACAGTGAGGTCCCAGGGCTTTGGATCTACTTCACAAGAGATTCACTGGACCTGCTTAGGACCAAAACAGACAAACCTGCATTTTAATGCCAACAGCACAAAAAAGGGAATGGTTCTGTTCAGTCAGCATCCTCCCTCCTTCCCTCACAGGCCATCAGGAGGAAAGAAAAGCTCTCTGAGGTAGGGAGATGGCTCACCCAGATAGCATAGGTTTGACTCTGTTCCCCAGACCATATTCCACTCTTCAGTACCACATGCCACAGAAGGAAAGGATGCAGAGAAAGCCTCTCATGTTCAATAAGGTTATATATACTGCACCTCCCAAAAAGAGGAGTGGAACCTAATATCAATTACTGCAATGGTAGGAGGGAAGAAAGAGTGTCAGACAAAGGCTGAGACACTACTATCAACCATGATTAGTAGCTGCCTCAGCATATCAGACTACAGCAGCATTTACCTTGCAGCAGATACCAATGTTAATCAATATTATCCTTTACAAGCAACGACCAAACTACTCCCAGCATGGAGATACACTTAGCCTGAAGCCAGTTAAACCAGACAAATGGCACTCAGCACCAAAACTAAGGTTCAGTACTACCTTCCCATGCTGACAGTCACCTTCCTAACTCAAGTATTCCTTGATCCCTCTTCTCCCAGCAGAAGAAAACTATTTGCATAAAACAGCACCCACCATTTGCTACACATTCATCAGCATCTTCAGAGGCTTGTCCTTCCTGGAGCAATTAGTTTATACCAGTAATGAACAAGCCATGCAAGTATTTTCAAAAATTTAAGAAGTCCCGTGGCTTCCTCACAGCACAGTACTGACACAATATGGAATCAGCTAACATTTAGAGCTTGAGCCCACTGATTCACATTTATTTGTCACTTAACTGGACTCGGATGATGCTTTAGCCTCTTACATGGGTGACTTTCTATTTTTAATGTAAGAGCACTCATGCCACCCTCTAGCACCTTTAAGATACGAACATAAAATACAAGGGTAACAAAAGATCTTATCCTTTCATTCCTAAGTCCCCCAACCAAGTGCAAGATAAACGAATTTAAGTAAATCTAATTTTTATCTAGAAGAGTTATGACCACCAGTTTAGTTCCTTTCCAAAAGCTTAAATACAGATCAGTCTGTATGAACACACTTAGAATGTTTTAAATGTTTTAGCTAGAACGGTTTAGCTGTTTCTCACAGCAAAAATCAGGGAATTCCAGTTTTGTCCAGTATGACACACTTTATTACAATTTTATCAATGAATTCCAACACCTGCAACCATCAGAGCGGCACCTTTAAGCTCTTCAAGAAGTTGCCCAGATGGAAGTTAAATGTTATGGTGGTTTCATGGAAAACTAACCAAATATGGAAAATATAATGAGAAAACTCAATTTTAATATCCTCAGCTGACATCTTAAAATTTGCCTGCAGAATTTCCTTAAGACTCCAGCTCTCATATAAGACTAGGCCTCCTAAGCAAGTCTTCTTCTCTGCCCAGAAGTTTTAGTAGAAGTCGGAACAAAAGAAGGGCAGAGGGTACAGATGCAGAAAGAATAACAGCAGGAGAACAAGTGTACAGGCAGGAGCTGAGCAGAAGGCAGGAATCAGAAGGGGATGAGACAGGATAGCAGTGTAAATTAGGGGGCTGATAATAAGGAAAAGATTACAGGAACTAGTATGGGAGGAAAAGAGAAAACCACCAGAACATAGGGCCTTAATAAACGTGAAATATGTTCTCTTGCTATTAAGTGAACAGACACGAGAGTAGTTGTAAAGAATCTCCATCCCACTCAAGGCAGGACACAAAATGAGCAAGTTTTTCTACTGCTACCCACGACAGGACTATTTCAGATAGTTCAGGAGTATGCTGCATATCCAAAGAGCTCGCTCATACTGTTGTTCAGTGGCAGTCTGAGTAAATCCCATGACAGAAGTCTGCTTTTGGGGTTTCTTTGTTTGTGTGTTTACCTTCTTTCACAGTGCTATATGTCTGCTTTATGAGATGCCACTTTCACCTGTCATGTACCTGTTGTACAGACAGTAGGAAGGAAGCTCCTGCCTGTACCACCTCAACCTCCTTTGTGTAGAGATGGAAAGCACTTGATGGAGGGGGCTGGTTCTGCTGGGAAAAAGCAAGAAGAGTTTTATAGCAAATAATAGAGGCTCTAGAAAACTGTCTTCTAACTCTGTTGTAAAGTTCACATGTAAGTCTGAGGAATTTGCATTATATATATATTCCTCATGTTTCTCCCACACCTCAGTTGAGTAATTTGTGGTGTGAGCTGCTAAGATGCTGAATGTGAGTAGGTGCATCTGAAGTCAGTGGGAGGTGGACTTTCTGTACATGCAAAGTAGCATAAAGCATTTACTACCCTGGAAATGAAGGTCTTTGATACGGTATTTTCTTCTTGGGAAATTAAGGTCTTAAATTTCTTCATATAGGTAACCAGAAGTGTTGATGTTTTTAATTTCCTGCACACAAGACAAAATAATGCCAACCATTTCATAGTGGTGACAAGGGTAAAGTCATTAACGGTCAGTAAGATTATAGCACTCCTGAAATGCTCTAAAGGAAATTAATTTTTTTTTATTCAATAAAGGATAATGTTATGCAGTAAACTGTACATTAAAGTATACATGGACTAAGCAGGTGTAAGAATATGGAATAACCAATAAAAGAAATAACAGAACTGGAAAGCTTCTGGAGCTCAGTTTCCTGCTGTCTCAGGCAACTACATCACATAAGCACTTTTATAAACTCCTCAGGCTCTGCTTCTGAAGCGGGTGGGTTTCCTGCCCTCAGCACAGGGAAACTGTCTCACAGTCTCATTGCTCTGAAAATTGCAAATCTTCTAAATTCATTAATGTCCATTTCACACACATTTGTGTTCCACTTAAACAACAATTCTACATCCATGCCATTCACTCTTCTTTTGAGACATCAAATTTCCTCTTAACATTCATTTTTCTAATCTAAACACAACAAATTCTTCAAGCCCCCTCTCAGAAAAGCTCCCCAAAGGACAACATTCCTACTTAGCAAGAGGGTTCTCCTGGGAAAATAAGCTTATGGCTATGTGATTAAAAACAGTATTGCAGGGTAGTCTTAGGGCATGTAAGCCCACAAGACCCAAGCCTGAAAAGCAAGCAGCACAGAGGGGGTCTGAAGCCAGACACACACAGGCCATACAGCTGCTCATACATCAGACTCTACATCATGCGTGGTGTTCGGTCTGCATCCATCGCACAGCTCTATGCACACAAACTGCTCTGCTCAGCACTTCCCAACTTCTAACATGGTTCTGCATTTCTTAATGCAGTCTCTCAGTAGGTAGGAGAGAGACGAGAACTAAATGGTATGAGGGTAATTCTTAGTATCTTCCCCTTTTCTAAGGTGAATGAGTGAAAGGAAGTAGCCTCAATTACGTCCACTGTCCTTCCTCAAATAAAACGCACTCACCCATGCCTTATAGATGGAATGGTTAGTGATGGAGACATGGTGTTAATAAAGGTTTTGTTACACAATTGGTCAATTTTGGTCTTTACTTCATGTAAATGAAGGTAATTTTTAGGGACTAGTGAAAATGAGAACATATCCTACTGACAAGGAAGAATAAACAGGTGTCCTAAAACTGTAGCAAGTTACCAAGAGGTAACTTCTCAGGGAGAGTATTAGATATCCATAGCAGTTTCTGAGTTTCATTAAATTTGAAAAGGTTGTTATTGATAGGTCTATTTTTTTTTAATAAAGGAATGTTTCCCAAACTCAAATGACAAGAAAGAGTGGCTTGTTCACAGCATAGCTCAAATTTCCATGTACATAGTCCCAGTCCTGGTCCAAACACAGACCAAGAGCTTTTTGAGTTGAGACAGTAACATCCTGAGAGGAACATCCCCCTATAGGGATGCTGAAGTTCCTCAGTGTGACTATATTTGGTGATGCTGAAAGCAAAGGTGAGAAATCTCTTTACTTCATGCAGACTTGGTACTGCACAGACACTGGAGAACCTGACCTTGCCTGAGCCCTGATACACCATATGCATTTGACGTGACTTTGCATGGCAAGACCAAGGGCACAAACCCACCGTGTCCTTAGCACATCCTCTGAGGATCAGGCAGCGTGAGTACACACGAAGTCATGCATCCACTCGGCCAACGTTGCGGCCTTGGGTGCCTCACCTTTATCCAGTCACGGGTGGGTAACACGCTACTATTGCATGTCATAGCATGGCCTGACCTCTAGAGAATTAAGGTGAAATCAAGAGGAGGAAAACAAGCAAATACACTGATAGTTGCTTATGGGAAATGCTGCCTTCCGCCCCTGGGGCCCCGGGAACACGTACTCGGGACTACGAAGCCCCGCAGTGCCTGTACGAGACCCGGCCGCCTCCCGCCACCCGGCGGCGGCAGCACCCGGACTTCGCCCGGCCCCG